>JAPMOB010206065.1:0-19649 GCA_029875015.1 Lepomis gibbosus | reverse complement strand
TGTAATAGTATAGCTTATACAGACGGATGTAGTGCTAACTGTGTTAAGAGTTTAGGAAATTTGTTAAAAGTATTGAAAAATTGTCATAGAGATTGTAAAAAACTGTAAGTTCCAGTCGGACAAAACAGCCATTTAATTTTTTGTGGGTTGTTGTCATTCATTAAATTATTTTGCAAGAAAAATGCTCTACATGGTGGTCAGTCTCTGATTTGTTAATAGTAAGTACTAACTTGTTATAATCATAACCATTCATGCAGATCAACTAGTTTAACATTTCAAGAGTTTGCTGAATGTGGTGTAACTTTGTGTTTTACTTTTTTTTTTTCAATTGCTAACCAAAGCAGGTTAGCAATTGAAAAAAACTGTAAAATGGTAGGGTCATAAGGGCTCAGATTAGGGGCGTGATGACACACTTGGGTCACGAGAACAAGATAAGAAGGTATTTGACAGTATTTTGAACTAAATATTCAATGCTCAATTATATCAAGGGGAGGTTCTGGGTGTCCTCCCCCAGAAGACTTTGATCATTAAATACTTACTTTCCTGCATTCTACAGACATTTTCTGCACCAATTTATGGTGGAAATGTCTATTTATTTGGAGGGAAACAAAATTAACATGTGGCAATTCAAAATAAAAAAATATAATGGAATATAATGCAGTAATCATCTTTTGGACATGCATTTGTTTGTTCTATATTTCAATTGCATTGTATGTTTTCTTATTGTGAATTGTTTCATTTGCTATTTAACATTTCTCGTTGAAACTTTCAAAAAGTGGTGCAGTCATTCTGATTCTGACATGTCCCCAGTATCCCCAGTGTAAATGACACCTATCTGTCAATATTTTTAAATGTCCCGCCCCATCCAGGCATTGATTGGTCGGTTCACGAAAAGTGACATTGACAAGCTGCTTTCAGCACACGGCTGCTTGAAAGGCACCGAGCTTCTCTTCTCCCTGCTGTGTCTACGCCGACAGAGATTAGCAGGCAGGCGATAACGGAAACAGGTGAGCGTCACGTAGCATCCAGAGAACCTGATATGGAGTGGGCAGAGGAGAGTACCATACTTGTGAGATGTGCCAGTGCGCAAGAAAAGTCCCAATACGCCAAAGAAGGTGCCGGTGTGACACCAAAATGTGTGCCCTATCAGATTCTGTGACCCAAATGGGAAGTAAAGCGGCAGAGGCTTTGTTGACAATGTGAAGCGGTTGCAGCTTGGTTGGGTTTAGGCACCAAAAGTACTTGGTTATGGTTAGGAAAACATCGTCGTTTGGGTGTAGTCACAGAATTTGATAGGTCACAGATTTTGGTGTTACACCGTTACTGCATAACGGTGCATACCGACCCACTTCAAGTACTGGGTGAAATCAATATGACATGCAACAGAAAGGGATCATAAACCCAGACAATGATATAAATAACAATGGTGACGCAAACACATCTTGAAAGAATCGGCAGTTAAATCAGTAATGAGTCAATGCACAGAATGTTTCCATCAATCCCTCCATGGAGGTTTGTAAGTCAAGAAAACAGAAAAATATTAAGTGTGTGCATACATACACAAACGCATGCACACATGTTGCATGCAAACTCCAACAAAGAGCTCCAGACAGACAGTCTTGATAGCTCTAACTGGGGTTCTGACCTAATATCAGTTACAGAAGCCGGATTTACAAATCATAGCTTCTAAATACTGAGCATGTTTGTTCATACACATTTACAGACATTTTTAACCTAAACTTTTCACAAATATCTAATTATTCATGTATTTCCTTTACAAATGGAGTCATTATTGTTGTGATTATTTAATGTGGAAAAATGTCAGTCAATGCAGTCTATGTAATCAAAACAATTAACAGTTAGGGGGGAAAACAACATCAAACTGTAGATTAACAGCCAGCTACTAATAAGGTGACAAATGTCAAGGAAACACAATGAAAATCCAGTTTTCACTATGGTATTTTAAGGGCCTGCAAAGCACCAAACTCACCAAACAGAATTAGTTGAAAAAAGGTATGGTGACCTTCATTAATCACCTTCATTAAAGTTAGGGAAAGATCATTGTCATGGCAAAAAAAGAAAAAATCCAGTCTCCAGTTTTAAAGATTAGGGATAGTATCTGCACTGATTTTGACAATAGACTTATATCTTGTCACGCAAAATCATCAAAAATGAAGATACAGACTGGGCTTTGATAAAATAAAGTAAGTAAATATTTGTTTGGTACTGTTTTAAAAAGAATAAAATCTAGATAGATTTGTACCCATAACACACTTCTGTCTTTTTCCTCTGGCTCTTGCTTTGTTTTTTCTTTGTGTTAATGTTTCCTAATGAAGGCAGGTTAGACCAGTCATATACAATAGTGATTACAAGATCAGCAAAGAACACAATCAATTAGATTATTTCTGTATTTTAATGAGAAACTCTTTCATTAAATAGTTTAATCACTCTAATTAAAACATGTTATCAATTTAATTAAGAAAATTCTCCCTGAGAGAGCTAGAGTGGAAATCTCAGTACAATTACATATTAACTCATATATCTTCCAGGTATTTCCAGCTTTGTGGTTGAGACGCCACATGGGGTACTTTGTTTTTGGAATGAGTTCACTTGTAATATTACTACTTTAAAACATTAAACAAAGAATTTTAGGGGGAATAAATTCAAAGGAGGACACAGAAATCCCATTAAACCTGCTTTGATCCAGTTGTCACTGACCAAAATGCAAAATTAGATTGAAATGAAATTCGTAAATTAAGGTCCTATGCAATAATATGAGTTTTTTTAGATGTTGGTATCACTGTGTGTGTGTGTGTGTGTGTGTGTGTGTGTGTGTCCTGACTTTCAAAGGCACAGAGAGTACGAACGAGACCAGCTCCATTCATTATATCTGTTTTCTACACCAACATCATGAAGAGGGTGGACAGGTGAGACTAGACCCACCCAAAGTTCAAAACTCTGTTTGTCACAGTCAATAATTCCAACTTCCAACCAGAGTCAATAAATAATCCAAGGGGGAACTGAGAAGAATTGTTATTTCAAAGTGCTTGAATCTGTGTTTAACATGAAAGTCACTTAATAATATGATTTATTAGCCAGAAGAACGTTGCACAAAAGTGCCTGCTTGCTTTGCTGTCAATAGGCCAAGCTGGAACGTGACGCAAGAACATGCAGCAATCATTATGAAATGAAACCTCATTATGAAAACATACCATCGCATACATAGCAAAATCACTTTTATAAATCCTGATTAAAGTGTGTGGTTAGAAAATCACAAATAGAGTTAACCCTGATTTGTCAACAAGCACTTCCCCTTGAAAGTTGATAATTTGAAAAAAATCAATGGCTGCTCAGTGTTCATACACTCGAAATTATGCACGTTATGTTTTTGAGAGAGCTCAGACTGGTGTGTGTGTGTCCAGTGTTTGAGCACTGTGTGTGCATGCACACGCATATGCGTGTCTGTGTGTGTGATCCATGTTAATCACTCTCCCCATAATTACCATTTTCTTGTTAATGGATCAGACCTTTTAATCACCGTTTTGCCCTGTGTCTGTGTACATGTGTATGTCTGTGTGCATGTGTGTGTGAAGGAGAGAAAGAGACAGAGAGAATGAGACAGCAGAGGTAATTTGGCTTAACTAGCGGGGCGATTGAAACTATGCAGACGATAAATCTTTCTCACACACAGACACGAGCGCACACACACACACGACCTATGCACGCGATTGCATGTGTGCGCACACGCTCACACAGCACATCGTTTCCTGTTATCTCAGATAAGCAGGAAATTCTAATCAACCAAAAAGAGCATAGAGGGCATCTTTCACTTTCTCTCTCCTCCTATCTGTTTGTTCTCACTCTGTCTTTATTCCCCGCAGAATTGGGAATATCATGAAAAGTAGGAAAATCTCATGGTCACCCAACTCTATTCTATTCTATTCTTTTGGTCCCTTGTTTAATTAACTCTGTATGGCAATTTGAGCACTAAAAGCCACCGGATTGTCAGAGAAAGGTTGATTATTGCAGCTCGCTGATTAGAAATTATGCCCGTTGAACCAACAGAGCATGGTTCATTCCCCATGATGACAGAATTGCTTTTCAGCAACCAACCAAGAATCAAGGGGACTCATTTCATGATCCACATCCTTTTTCCTCAACCGAACCAAACAGATTTTCTTGCCTAGCTGTCCGTAAGTGGTAGTTGCCTCACACATGCCGAATGTAATTAAAGAAATCAACTTCTGACCTTAGCCAGGAACCCCATCGGCAGTGGGACTTCCTGTTTAATGTTGACAATGCAGTTCAAGCTAAAAAGAATTCTCCTGAGGTGACAATGAATGATCAGGTTAAAATGTGGCCAGTGGGAGATGCAAGGCAGATTTATATAATTGTTGGGCTTCTGTAAATAACTTCAGAGTATGGTCTAGACCTGCTCTTTATGAAAAGCGCTGTGAGATAACTGTTGTTGTGAATTGGCGCTATATAAATAAAATTGAATTGAATTGAATTGAATATGCACTCTTGCTGTTCTGTCTGATAGATTTTGTGAAATAACCAAAACTGTTTAAACTTATCTATGGAAGTAAATTCTAGGAAGAATTCATGTAGAATCAAATCACTTATAGACTAAGCTGATTGACAGAATCAGTTTTCAGGGCCTTTTAAAGTATAAGAACAAAAAGTAGCAGTTGAGTTTTGTGCTAGCACTGGCATGTGCAGTAAACATGAACTTGTTTGTGGCAAACTATGCTGGTCTTAACATTTGATTTGGCACAGAGTTGGCATCTTTTCCTCTTGTCTACCCTTTTGTTGGGTGAATCTGATCCAGAAGCAGGGCTTCCGCTGTGGGTTTGTGCATCCCTTATCAAGCTGGTGTGTGTAATAAGTGCTGTTGCCTTGAAGAAAGGAGCCACTAGAGGAGACTTGTGTGTGAAGCTGTCCTTGGTTTCCTGTGGATATTCTTCCCCCCAAGAATTAGTTTGAGGTGGATGTACACTTCGGCAGGAGCCAGAGTGAAATTTAGAGCTCTTTCACAGTTAGTTTTCAAATTTCTTTTGCCTCCATCTGACTTCAGGAAGATAGAGAATCCTGATTCAATGATCAAACACAACAGATCATAGTACATAGAGATATGTTGTGGCATCATAAAATATTGCCTTTGCGCCCATAGTTAACAAACATAACATATTGTTTTTTACTATAACTGGATACAAGAACTTTAAGTTTCCATTCATAGTATTTTGTTTTAAATGTTTGGTTCTTGATAGAGCTTTCCAATTTTATCGATTGAGAAAAACAAGTTGTTGTTTTGTTCAGCAGATTGAAATGTTATCCTCATGCAACTGAATTTCTACTTACATCATATGTGAGAGGTGACAAAGACTTTCACATTTCACAGTTAATTTAATAAGTTAATAATTTAATTACAGGGTGTTCAATGTGAATAGAGTCACAGACAGATGCTATTAGGCACAATTGATTGTCTGATAAAATCATAAGGCAACGAGAGTTTAAAAGTTTATCTGAAATAGGGGGCGTTTTGGGTATTTCTTGCAACCAGAGCTCAATGAAATAGTTTGATAACTAAAGGAAAACCACTGTGTCACAGTGATTGAGCCTTGGTAATTTGTGTACTACAGCAGGACAGAACCCTGTTGCTGTACAGCGTCATTTGTCCCACTGCAATTGTACTCCTTAAAAGAATCAAGCCCAGCGCAGATTGCATCTTGTCATTTGTTAAAACAAGCATGCATTTATGTTGGTCTAAAACTTTTCAAAAATTGTATTCATACCAAACACAGTTCTGCACCTGTTTTCAGTTATCTTCTGAATTCATAATCCCTAATATTTGATCATGTAAACATATTAGCTCATTACAGCTCATCGCTAATTGGCAAAAACACAAAGGGATACCTTTTCATGCCTTCAGCTTAAGATGTGAAAACTGGCTGAACATCAGTGGCAACCTAATAATAAACAATGGGTTACATGCCATCACAGGTGTCTGTGCTGTATTTGTTGTGCTAATCGTCATGGAGATTAGAGGATGTTGAACACATAATTTGTTGCAAAGATGGTCTAAATAAAGTGTATTAAATGCAGTTTTAATTTGTCTTAACAGCCTTCTGCCATTACATAATGACTTTCCACCATCCGTGCACAGGGTCGTGGAGCCCCTGTCTTTCTCAATTTTTCAAATTTGCATGATTTTGATGCTGCTCTGAAAATTTCACCACTTTTTTTTACAAAAATAACAAAGTTGTCATTTAAAAAATAACTGGTCCTACCTGGTCCTGAAGTTAGCAGGGTGCGGGTGCCCATCATACAAGGACAGGAAGTCATATTCTTCTTCTATGGCAAATGACAAAAACATCAGCTGGATTCTACTTCCTTCCTCCCCGACAATGACCCAGGTGCAGTTTGCCCCATTGGGGTAACCATACGGAAAGCCTGGCGATTCTATACTGCCATTTCGGCCTTTCAGTGTACCGCCACATGTGTAGATGAAACCTAAAGGAGAAAAGAGAGAACATTTCATTTATTTCATTAAAGTTTTACTCAACCTTACCATGTGAAAATAAAATGGTAACAAACAGTTGCTAATTTCTACGTGTCCAAGGCCATCTGTGTGTGTTTCTCGGTGCGTGTAGTTAAGCATTAGTTTGTGTGTGTGTAGCAATGTGTGCAGTGTTTGAGAGTTGGCTTTGGTTTAATTTTGACAGACACTGACCAATAACTGTAGGGTGCTCACTATTAGTTACACACAAGCACCCTCATGAGCTATGAAAAATGAAGCCAACACAAAAGTGGCAAAAACGGCAGTTCCTTAAATGGCCAAAAGCGAGCCAATCCCTGTCTTAAAATGCCCAACTTTACAGCAGAAATGTTTACAGCCTGGTACAAAAAACAGTTTCTCCCTTCATGACAACTGTACGGGGCGTGAATTTATTATGAATTTAAATTATATTAAGGCTTACAGTTATGCATAATTAAGGGCAGGCTGCTGTGAGTGACAGATGGGTGCTGTCACAGGTGGCTTTTTTGGAGTAGCAGGGAGTTAGGCACTGTCGAGATGTTGACAGCTACAGCAATCACACTCACTCTTCAGAAACCTAATAGTGACGTCACAGAGACTACATTCATGATTTATATACTCTATGCTCCAAACCCAATGCCACTACATAGTATTACAGCTATTAAATTTCTTTTAATAAGTGAATATTGCTGACCTACTGGCCCAGTCTACCACCTAATACACTAATAAAGAAAACTAATTAAAAAAATATAACCTAATAATACTGAAGCAAAGTGTTGCTTTTTATCAGTGTAAGAATAAGCCACAAGTCATCATGAGTGATACTAAGTAGGTCAACTTGGGTCTGATATTTCTTGGTTCTTTGATGGTGATGTATGATTACATATTAATGGAATATATACTGTAGCTAGCTACAAATCTGTTGAATCAAGTATTTGTCAGTCTTATATCTCACTATCAGTTGTGCTGCTAGGAACATGATCTTTTCACTGGCCTCCCCCACAGTGAGGGCACAGGGCAGGATCTGTTTTGGAGAAGCACCCCAAGAGCTGGTATTCATGTTCAGCATGAGGTGCTTGAACCCAGGTCTCCTGATGGAGGGGAAACTCAGTTGCCACTGAGCCATCGTTCCACCTGACTTAATAGGTGAAATCAATAAGCGAGCATTCTCTTGGATTCAGCCTGTGTGCTGGAAATGTCTTGGTTTTTGCTGATCAATTACTGACATGTGAAAATGCAACAATAGGCTTTAACAACACCTTTGAGCATGACTATATATGGACATAAGCATATGTTGTTTTGTAAAAAGGGATATACATCTACACTTAACTGTGTCTATATGGATATGACAACAAAAAATGCAAACCCTTGCACACACTATGCAGCATGAAGCACAGTCGACGATTTCTTTATAATACTATATACACTATAAGTATGACTAGAGTTAATGAGCTACCTTCATCATGGCTCTATTTATGTGGGGGCAGGCTGGTAGGAGAAGGAAACAAGGAAAGAGAGTACAGGAGGAGAGGAGTAGATGCAAAACTGTCAAATCAACTGTAACAGGCATTATGTTGACTTTTCCCTCAGCCCAACATACAAAATATGCAGCAACAAGTGACTACAAAGCCATGGGTTATTGTTTCTATGACGAGATTGCAGAGCATACTTCTTTATGTTTCCTAGGTTAAAATGGTGGATAAACTGTTGATAGGAACTATGTTTTAAGTGTCAAAATATAAACACAACACAATGTAATCAGAAATATGTATTTTCTCTGGCTATGTTAAAACTATGTTAAAACATTGATATATTTTGGAAAGGATTGTTAAGATAGAAGTGACTAGAATTTGTTTTTATCCTTTTACAGACTGCTTGTTCTGATCAATTATAAGTGAAGCTAACTCTGCTGCTGTACTTATTCTAAATCTCTATGGGTTACAGAGCCTGCTAAATGCCTAAATTGTTAAATGTAAATGTAATTGATCTCCTTGGACTTCCCGGTTCACATCAGGATCATTATCTTCTCCCTTTGATCTTAATGATCCTTTTATATCAAACACACCACAGGTGTTAGATGAAAACCTTGGAGTGTCCAGGAATGAAGTCAGGCAGGAGCATTTTTTGCGATGCTCTATCGATCCACGATGGAGAAAATCTTCACTTCGACCACTCCACAGGGGAGTCAGAGTGTGGAGTCAGCTTACAGAGCATTAACCCTTGGAGCTGGTAGGGATTTAGTATCATCCTGCTCAAGGACACTACAGCAGAGAAGAAACTTGCTGCTATATCTGGCTTGATCTAATGTCTTCTTGCTGGGAGATGGTGTTGCAAGTCACCATACCTCTGCTCTGTGTTTTTGCATTTGTATTTGACAATCTCTTTTCCAGTGTAGCTGTGCTTTTTATAGTTTTGTTTAGTTTTATATCACTGGAAATAAAGAAAAAGAAGGAATTAAAACGCTATACAATAGTTTTTGATGCTGTAACAGTATGCCTTTAGTGTATTATTCCAAGTTTAAATGAAAGTGTTTAATTGAATATTGCTCTTACTTTATCTTTCAAGTGCTTGAACATGTCGGAACCACAGGGACTTCACAGATGAATGTGTATTGTGTATTCTAAACCTTTGAACTCAGTGAACCTTTGAACCTTTAAACTTTGAATCCACAATGGAATCACCAGCTTATACAAAATATCTGGGCATTATATAGGTTAATAGCTATATAAATCCCTAATAGCTGTTACAACAGTGCAGCGTTACTTGTCTAAGAACAGGACCATTTAGATCAATGTACATTTAGTGATCTGTCAAGGTTTATTCCTTATCATTTCATGATTAATGTGAGGTTATTGTGTCACTGTAGTTTTCAGCCAATGCTAAATTGATGTTAGCAATGTTATGCTCCGCACAGACACAGTTTTTGTGTGCTAACTAACTCCTTGGCAAATTGTGTCATTATCTGACACATATCTCATCCATATACTTCTAATTTGGCGTTAAACACAACCACACACACAGAGAGGAACTTAAAGCCCCCTTCTTCATGTACTTTCTTTGTCTGCAACACGTGTGTCCATGCTTGTGCACGCTACATACAACAACATACAATACATCACATTCTTTTGGGTGTGCATCGAAAACTTTACATTTATACGGCACATGCTGTTTCTACAATGTTGCAGAAGAGTGAATACACACACAATTTCTATGTATGACTCCAAATCTTTTGAACAACTGACTATTGATGGAAAATTAGTTTTTAGTAAATTATTAACTAGTTCAGTATATTTTACAAGACTAAATTTGTTAATTGGGTATCAATTTTCTCTTCTTCAATAGTGGTGCCTCAAGGTGAATTTAACACAAGTTAAATTAACCCTAACCAACCCTATAATTAATTATTAAATAATAGTAATAATTATAGTCATATATGAAATTATCAAAGTCATTTAAATCCTAATTCACAACAAACTCCTTGGCCTTAATTGATCTCCTCTGAGTGCAAAGCTCAAATCAGGGTGATCATCCACTGCCTTTCATGTTTATGAGCCTCGTTATTTACCATGGCAGCCAAGGCCACAGGGACAGCAGGGCAATCCTGTTGGATGCTTTTCCAGCCAATTATCCAAGACAGAACCCCGACCAAAAATCGCATGTGTGCATGTGTGTGTTTGTGTGTGCGCGCGTGTGTGTTTGTCCAACCCTCATTTACCCAGCAATTTCCAAGATCATCACAGAGACGGATGTAATGACCAATGGCAGTCAGAGCTGCAATTAAGGGCCGGTATCTCTGTCCCTTCAAAACCAATCAGAGCTGAGATTTTGAGGAACCCCGAGGGATGGGTAAAGCCATATGAGAGCACACACATATGCACATACACACACCTACAATTTTTTTTTTTTACATATATATACTACAACTGATGTACACTTCTAATGTATACATCCATGTCACTTATTGCTTGTTTCAAAAAGAATAACAAAGGGCTGGAAATGCCTCTGCCCACGTGGCCTGTTGTCTTCTACAAGATTATGCACAGCACAGCAAGAAAATGACTTATTGAACAGTCATTTTTGGCCCTGTTCAGAAAGGGAAGATCCATGTGGTTCCCAACAGGAATTACATTTTATGATCAAAGTTAAACAGGATTTACGCTCCAGGAAGCAGTGGTTCAACAAATAGTAACAGACCAATCAGAACCTCTATCCAATGTATTTACTTTTTAATTAAACAAAATGTGAGATCAACTTAGAATTGGTCTCACATTTTGAATAAAATAAGTGATGGTTCAAACATTAGTTCATGAATTATGGCTATTCTGGATATGCAGTCTTTAAAAACACATCAAAATGGTTTATTTAATACCACCTTATCTGATGCTACATTGATGATGTAATCTATTTTTTCTTTGGTTCTGAAGAAGAGCTGTTGGGGTTTTGGTACCTACGTGAATATGATAAACAAGAATGTAGATTTCAATTTGCAATATGACCAAAAACAAATTTCTCAAGCATAAACATTTTTAGAAATGAGCAAGAATGCTTGCATACTTTCATCTGAAGAAACCCATGGTTGGGAATAGAATATTGCTCAATTTATTGCAATATTTCCAACAGCCAAATGCACAGACTTAGGGTTTATCCTAAGATAATACATTTCTGATAGACTAACTAATGCATATGTTACTGCAATCAAGATTCAGGATTATGCTCTCATTATAACCTTATAACTGGAATAGAATGAATTGTCTTGCCAGGAAAATGACAGGAACTCACACAAAGGTATTAGTTTGTCACATGTTACAGTAGAGAAGCTGCAAATTAAGCACAATATAAATTTCCTTTAGGTTTTTATTTAGGGTGATGATGCACTAAATGTGCCTGCAATTAAGCTAGTTAGGAGTTACTCAGCAGCTCCTAGACAGGAGATGTGACTTTATACCACGTTGTCACTCCCAACTCGTCACATGTAGACACCTGAATACTGATCTCCTTTGTGAAAGTCCAGTGTCTGATCCATTTATCCATACCAACAACCTCCATGTGCTGACCTTTGAGTTATTTATACTAGGCCTACTTGTAGTGTTGAACAATGATGCTGAAGATGTACCCAGTGACATCAAGGGGTCTTGACCAAGCTTCCATAAGTGACTTGGGAGTTAGACTGGGTTGGACTTAAATGACACAAGGGCAATGTTCTGTGAAAAGGGTACCTAGTGTGGGTATATGGTGAAAAATGTTGTAAAAAAACAAAAAAAAATTCATTAGTGAACTGTAACACAGACTATTTACAGTGTTAAGTGCCCCTTTCAATGGTATATAAAGTCAGTCAAAATATAAGAAGGTTGTCTATCCTTTTTTCCTCCAAGCAAGACACTAGCTGAAAGGCAGTTAAATCTCACCCACATTTTTAAAATGTTAAAACTCACATTTGCTACATGTGTAATGTCTAAAATGACTGACTTAATACTTAATTTTTGTTGCTGTTTTCTTCAAATCCATCTACTGATACAGTAATTTTTAAATTTTCCTTTCCAAGACTATATTTTAAACTAATTGATAACTATTTTGAATACGTCTTAGGCTGTCTTTTACATTCTTGCAGTTTTCTCACTTTCAATTAACTGGTAAAGAACAGCTTAAAACCTTGTAAAGCTATGAGTCTTAGTCTAAACTCTAAATGAAGTATACTTCATTAAATTGAAAAGCTAGGATACAGGGTGAGGTGAATAAAGAGCGAAACAGGGACAGAAGGACAGAGATGGAAAGCAGAATAAACACAGTGAAAGGGACAGATTTCCCCTCGTACATCATTGCGCAAAGAATGAGGATGATTTAAAACTCATCACTCAGGGACAGAGGCGAGAAAGTGTAGGAGTGAGAGAAAGGGAGAGAGCGAGGGAGAGAGAGATGGAGAAATATAGAAAGAGAGAGGGGGCAGAATAGAAGGAGAGAGAACAGCGAGGAGACAGGGGTAAAAGAGAGACTTCTAATTATGCTGACTACCAGACCGAAACTGACAGCCCTTCGACACACACACACACACACACACACACACACACACACACACACACACACACAGACTCAGAAGCACAGGGTCACAGAAAGACAGGCATACACATATACACACATAGAGGTTCACACAGACACAAACACACTCACATGTTCACACCATAAAAGAGACAGACATGCACACATCCAAATATACGTAGATTAAGAGGGATATACACACAAATCCATGCATTGTCACAAACACACACGGAGTCTCACACACACACACACACACACAAATATTGACAATAGTGTACACTTTTTGATCCTGCCTCTTGCCATGAAACTGGGTCACCTCTGGAATCCATAAATGCAGTTAATTCAAGATGACTACAGCTGCCGCCCTCCACGAAGAAGAGAGCTAACTTTTTAAAGCCACCAGGGCATGTATGATTTCTACTAAAAAGATTTTGGGTGGGGCATCACTTTAAGGAAGGCATTCCCCCCCTGATGATTTAAAAAGAGATGTTAATAGGCACACAGTGAAAGATTTGTGGTTGGACTGGTTAGCTCCCAGGTGTGAATATATGCACTGGTACTAATGAGGAACAGGGTTTAGCTGGAAAAGAGCATGCATGCTCAGCAAAACCTTCCCTGGATAAAAGAAGCTTAAAGACAAAGAAGAAAATCTGCTTCTTCAACTGAGTGGATTTAATGAACCCCGATCTGCAATATAGGCTTGATCGCTTTCATCAAAGCAATATCTCATCTTGGATGTCTTAAGTAATACACTGTAGATAAAAAAACAGTGGCTTATGCCACTTGTTAAGCTTTTTCTTCAAGACCATTTTCAAGACAGTCCCATTTTCTAAAAATGTATAGTCTGGGCAAGGTTTATAACTCTAAATAACACATCATCAAGAGCCCTGTGTAATCACTGCTACTCCACAAGTTCCTGGACCTTTCTGTGTAGAGTTTGTGTGGGCTTCCCTTACATTTATATTGCAACCGGTTATTCTGCGTACAGGGTCGCTGGAGGGGGATGCTGGAACCAATCCCAACTGACATCGGGGCTGGAGCCAATCCGGCGCCATAGGGCAAAAGGCGGGGTACACCCTGCACAGGTCGCCAGGCCATCGCAGGGCCATACATAGACAATCAACAAGTCACACAATTTAGAGTCACCAATTAACCTAGTCTGCATGTCTATGGATGGTGGGCTGGAGCACCCGGAGAGAACCTTCTTGCTGTGAGGCGACAGTGCTAACCACTGCACAACCGCGGTGCCCCTGCATTTATTAATTTAAAATAAAAAACATGCTGGACATCACAGTAGGGGAATTGGGGGTCTCTCATAGCAAAGGTATATCTTATCTACTGTTCTATCATCACCCCTTAACAGGCCAAAAACAAACAAGGTGTACTGGAAGCTCTAGATTGCCTGTATGTGGATCGGACGTCTGTATGTCTATCTGTGTTGGCACCTGAGATGTAAGCTGCTGACCTTTTCAGGATATTTTACAGCCTGCATTAGCCCTCAGTGAGTCTTTTTCAATTTCTCCAGGTCAAAATCAACTTCAGTACAACTGGTTTGGTGCAGTAGAGGAGCTGCCGCAAAGGGCTCTACCAATAAAACGCAGGGTAGCCTCGCAAAAAATATATAAAAGCAGGTAAGTGGCTGCTAGCTTGTACCGTATAACACTGTGAAATTTTTACCTTGAAGCATCAGGATGGGAGAGAAAATGTGTTCTGTAGCCATTAAACCTTTCCAGAATTGTAAAACCCTGCCTCAAAGGATTATAAACTTCTGTGCAGTGCATCTGACGAACCTTCAAAATGGACTTCTGGTTTGCATTTTATCTTCTCATGGGTACCTGTAACAACCCACGCTACGATACCTTGTGGCTTTTTGATCCAGCAATATACATCCTTCTAGCCAGAAGGCTAATATATGCCAACAGACTCCAGCCTCATCAAGCCTTTAAAGACAGTGAGTAAAACATTATCATGCAGCTCATGTAACAATTTAAACCCAACCAAAATTAATAAGACCTGCCATTGCCATACAGTAAGATTATTTGACTTCACACGTCCTGAAATAAGCTTGATGATTTGAGAGGGTGAAATCAATTACAAAGCTTGTCATTTTCCACAGGGAACCTTGTGATCAATATAGCCATTTTCACATGGCGCTGACTACTGAAAGAGGAAACAGTGAAATTACCCTATTCTTCATTTGAATGGGACCCGCGGTACCCCGTCAAGGTTGCTGGACGTCCCCAGTTCCTACTTGGGGGGCCAGCAATGTCTCGATATGACACATATCTTTGTGAGTGTGCACACATTCTGTAATATAAAATATTACTCCTACCCTGAGCAGTACAGTGACATTACACCAGTCCTGCTCTGAGAAAAATGTGCTTTAAATTCTGTTTCATCTGTCTGGCTTTCTCTCTTCCTCTCCCTCAATCTCTGCCTCTCTCAGGGGACCTCAGTGATACCAGATTCGCTTAAAGGGCTATTCCGTCTAATCTCACTGACTCTCATTTATGATTAAAGAATGGCTTTCCCAGTGGAGCAAACTGACCAATCAAATCATTGCAGGCAGACAAGCCATCCAATCAGTATTCAGATCACAGCAGAACTCAAGCTCCAGGGGCAAAATGAGATTTGTGTGTGTATTTGACACGCATGCAAGTGTGTGCATGAATGCGGTGTTAGTTAATTTAAATGAGCTGTCCATGTCTCTTGAAAATGATACTATCTGTTCATTTTCTTGAGGAGGTTTTGGAAGTGAGATGGTGGAAATGCAGAGGGGTGGTGGGGTGAGAAGAGTGACAGAAAGGTAGAAAAACCAAAAGCAAAAAAGGGCGACCAAATAAAGAGTGGAGTGGCGGGGGTGGACAGGGACAGAATAAGAGAAGAAAGAGAGATAGCAAAGGCTCAAGTGC
This sequence comes from Lepomis gibbosus, assembly GCA_029875015.1. Lineage (NCBI taxonomy): Eukaryota > Metazoa > Chordata > Actinopteri > Centrarchiformes > Centrarchidae > Lepomis > Lepomis gibbosus. Next base: position 4,166 of record JAPMOB010206065.1, on the reverse strand, counting down.
AACAGAGAGAGACAGAGCAGGAGAGAGTAAGCATGTTTGAAATGTCCCATTGGTTCCTGCTGTCAGGAACGCTTGTCAGCCAAGAATTAGACTGCTCCACGCTGCCACTGACTGACAGTTGGCCCGCGGTCTAGACTATACCCTGGAGTGGTTGAGGCTAAATAAGGGAAATGCCTAGAGAGAGACAGAGGGAACACACCGGGCTGAAAATCAATTTATAACACTGTCAGTCAGAGGCAGAAGGGTGAGATGGGATAGAGATAAGAAGAGAGAAAAAAAAGAAGAAAACAGGAGCAAGGGAGAGATGAAGGGTGAGAAAGAGGGACACACATAAAAGGGAAGACAAAGACAAGATTCGAGAAAACAATAAACAAATGGGACTGATCCTGAAAAAAGATGAGAACAGAGGGGACTCTTTGTTGTGTTGAGGGAGTCAGAGAGGAAGAGAAGAGGAAGTGGTGAAGAGGAGAGAGACAGAGACAAAGACACAGGCAGGCAGACTCTGCTAAAAACACCCAGTGAAGACACTGCAGGTGGCAGAGCCACTTCAGATTATAAACCATTGCTAATTAAAGACCTCAAACATGCTGGCATCAAAACATCATGGATATGTTACTGGATTACTTTGTTAATTTGGACTGATCAACTGTGTCATGTTTAAGCCACTGTTTGGATTCTTGGAACATATGCAGAGACGGCATAACTCTTCATTTAAATATTAATAAGCTAACCTGTAATCACTATTCATACAGTCCTTGTGTCAGTTTTTAATCACTGCACAATTGTTTAAGAATTGCCTGGTGGAGGGATAACATACTGTAATTATAATTATTACTCACCTCCTTTAAGCAAATCCAATACCGGGGTTTGTTACCACTTTTTATTGCTAAATTCATTATACAACACAGCCTCCAGTGACTTGAAATGTGAAATATTAAAGAAGACATTTTAATTATCCCAACTTGTCTCTAAACACAAAGGGACATATTTAGAATTTAATAAAAGTGTCCAAAGAAGAACAGATTTAGTGCATCCCCACTAGAGCAAAAACAACAGCTAAAGCAGAGAAACATGAAATTACCTTCAGATGCTGTAAAACATAATAGATTTACAAGAAATGTTTGGCTTAAGCAGAAAAAATAAAGTAGTGTCTCAGCATGGGTGCCAACAGAGATTGTGTTTGAGTTGTATGAACATGTACAAACAATCAGAATGGACATAAAATGTATTTTATAGTATCCTCTGTTTTGACTTTAATTTGTGAAGCTGTGTCAGTTTCTCATTTCTTAGTTTCTCCTTCCTTAGTCTTTTGTTATTGATATTTAATATACTTATTATTATTATTACTATGTAAATACATAATATCCTACTACTATACTAATTTCACTGTTAATCAGCATTTATTCAACACAACAGTCATTCAACACTGGCAGGAAAATGACACAGCTTGAAAAATGATTTAGCAAGCACAGTCAGCCCTGCCATTAGTCTCTACGTGCTCGCTAAGATGCTGTTTCTGAAATGCTTGCTAGCCCATTTCAAGTTGACAAGGTCTGCTGTCCCATTAGGCTATTGTTGTCCAGAGTTATGCTGAGGGTGAAAATTATTGGGTGAGATGCGACTTAAGCGCGGGCCCAGGTGTTGGTGCAGTGTTAGGGTAGAGGAAGTGCAGTGTAGATAGGAGTCATATCAGTGCGGAGAGAGAGAGTGTGGAGGAAAATGACTCTGTGGATGCCAGGATTTACTGCTGAGCCTTGTGGGGGAGTTGTGAGTTTAATTCCTCGACAAAATAAATGTGAAGGGCCTCTGTAACCCAATGGCATACACACCGTCAGTTATCTCTTTGCTCCAAAATTTCAAACCAGCGTGCTGCAGTATGTGGGCACCCATTGTAGTTTAATAGCACAAAGGATGGTTACATCACATCCTTTGTAGTGGTAAAGTAAAGGCAACACTTTGTAACAGCTAGTGCACAAAAGACCAAAACAGAATGATATATTTAAAAAAAAAAATACAGAACATCATGGCGAATATGTCTTAAGCAAAGGTTAAATAGTCAATCAATTACTTTACATCATTAAACTAAGACCAATCGTGATTTCTTTATTTGAATCCGAACTGGAGATATGAGTTTTCTGTAGAGCACAAACGTATTTAAATTAAAGTGGAAAACCATCAGCCATTCCATATTGTTGTTGAGTTGTAGAAACATAGATTTACAGTTTAAGCCATTTAAAATTCTGAAGGGCTTTTATACCCTCCCAGGAAATTATGTATAAGTGCTATAAATTATACCACACCATCTCAATGCGTTGTTACTTCCACATTAATGCTTTTTCATTTTAAATGTGATTAGGCTTTCAAAGTCAAAACGCATATCCTGAGTTGACCTGCTTCTTAAGTGTGCTTTCCAACTTCCCTGAGCACTGATGGTTAATGACGGTATCTTTCTATATATGATACTAATGGTCAAACTCTTTGACCACTGCCCTACTGTACTTTGTTCTTGCATTTAACTACTTGAAGTGATTAAGTATTTTTTCACTGTGGTATCCTTAGGATAAAAACGTGACTGCTGCTACAATTTCTTCTACTTACTACACAATGTACTATTACTACTTTATGACTGCACCAACATCAGCCAAGATATCAGTACTGGCACAATGAACAGATCTCCTGTTCATGCCAAGCTCCTGTTTACCAGTCTGGAGATCAACATCTTCAGTCAAGGCGTCCATTTCTTTCAGAGACTGATTTGAGAAAGAACTTTTTCCTTTTTATAGCTTTCTATTTGTGAAGGAACAAAATGCTTTTGTTCTATTGTTTTGGGTAACTTTTGTTAAATGTAAAAAGTCAATTGGAGTATTATCTCTGACCTGCTTCTCTTCAAAACCATTTGCACTTTCAGAAAGCCCTAGCCTTTATCTATTTATTTTATTATACCAAATTATGTTGCAAAACAGAACGTCACATGATTGGTCAGTGACACCACAGGGCTACAGCAAGTGTAATTACTGAGGGGTAATTACTGACTATTACTAATATGTACAGCTTAAACACATATATATATTTTTTTTACATCCAGGTATAGGTGAATGTCATTATCAGAGGGATATGGATGATTCTACTTAGCCACTGCCTATAAAACAGTCTGTGCACATCCCTTACCACTACTAATACTATGCCTAGATATTGCCTAAAATTAAAATTCATGTATGCTTTGGTTAGATTGTTGAAACCCTCGTACTACTGTATGATAGTAGGAAATTGGGTTTTCTAAATAAAGGTGAATGTTAATGAAGGCGTAATATATTTGGATATTCTATTCACCTGTTGGGAAAATAGCACTATGCACAGCAAATTGTAGGTTGAAACATTCAAATTATGTAAAATAACAATAATTAGGCATAACATTAGCAGCGTACGTTTCTATCTGTAGCACGGTGGCTTTAATGGCGGCTGGCTAAATGACAGCTTAGAGGATCTCTGGCTTCGCACAACCACAGTGGCGTAGAGGAGGGAAGAGGGGGAGAGGAGCAGTACGCAGTGAGGACAGGAAACGATGGGAATAAGCAAGCACTCACTTTCACTAATAAATTTTAAAAAATCTGCTTTCTGAGAAAGTGGGTCATTGAGAACAGGCAAAGAATGCTAAGCAGAGGGCATTTTTTTGTAAATACAAGCTTGTGTGTGTGTGCCAGAGAATTGCAGAGATGGAGTGAGTGAGAGAGTGAGTGACTACTTGGTTTTGTCATTGTTAGAATTTGCTGTATTTACATATTGAGTGTTGTTCATTGTGCTTGGAAACAGGGAAGAGAGAGTAGGAGGGGGGAAAAAGAAAGAAGGAAGGAAAAAAGGAAGGAACTTTATTTCAGTATCTGGAGTGTTTACTATTGATTTCATCAATCAGCTCATTATTGTGAAAGCCCTCTCCTGTGCAAATGCACACAGATACACAGACATATGGAAAACATATCCTGTAGACACATAAAACCCTCACTGATTGGCAGGTACACAGCATAGAGGATTAATGAGACAGAGAAACGGGGATACAAATGCTGTCTTAGGGGGTTACTATTGATTTGAATCTGGTGAGTGTCATCATCTTCTCCAATCTGACTAATGAGGTCGTACACACACACACACACACACACTCACACACACAC
>JAPMOB010206060.1:0-19316 GCA_029875015.1 Lepomis gibbosus | reverse complement strand
CACACACACACACACACACACACACACACACACACACACACACACACACACACACACACACACACACACACACAGGGCTCTTCAATGCAATACATGTCTGTGAAATATAGAAAAGCCCAAAAAAGACCAGACAACGTCACACTTAGTCAAGCAGGCACAGAGAGACAGCTCTGTTTTGTCAGTTATTAACTTGTGTGAGAAAATATTATGAAATAACAGATAATAGGAAAAGCAGCACTATCTTGCTGGAATATTAACTGAATCTATAAACATGGCTTTTGAAGGATAAGGGTCCATCTGGACAAAGGGTGAATGTCCCTGTCAGTGTGTGGTCTGTTTCCAAGCTGATGTCCTTAACTGTGGGGTTATGCTTGTACACACTAACAAAATAAGGCTTTCCAAAGGGTTCCCACTAAGTAGATGCAGACCCAATTGGAAATATTTTTCTAAAAATACTTTCCCAGAAAATTTAGTTTTTAGTTAGGATTCAAAGAACATTTCAAAAGCACTTCTCCATTCAGTACTGAAAGAGGAATTCAGGATAGCTTATTAATACATTCTGATAACCATATTATTTGAATGATTTTAATATAATTTCTAATGTGTGATGTTGCAGTCTTTATGGTATGTTTATTTCAAATAAAAGTAGAAAAGTTAAGGAAGCTGTTTCAGTAGATTAGTAGATATTTCAGTAGATATTTCACTAGTTCTCTTGCTAGAAGACACATGAAGGTTTATGGTTGAACTCTTAACTTGTGAGTGTGTGTCCACAGTCTGCACTGACATTCCCTGTTGTGTTAACAAAGTGCTGCAATAAGTAAATCACTTTTTCATCTTCTCTTTGGAAAGGCTGTAGATACCAACTGGGAAGGGAATTGTGGGAAAATGTATGCTGATAATTCAAAAGCTGATTGCCAAAGAAAGGCTCCAGTACTTTACATCTGTTCATCTGAACACCAACATCAGCCAGACTCATATTTCTGTTGTTTCAGCCGCTTTGAAGGGGCACATGTAACACCTATTTCTTTAAATAAATCAAAGATGGCACTTGAATAATGTAACTGTGTGTGCTGTCTGTTCAAAAATGAATAAAATGTAAGCTAACATTCATGTCCTGAATGATCATTTTATACAACATACTAAAGAAAGGGATTATTTAACTTTAATTGATGTTATTTTCTCCATTTTATCTGTTTGTATGTTGACTCTGTAGTTTAATTTCATTTTTTACACTGGAAATCAACATGTTGCAGACTTGGAAAAAGCAAATCCCTGTTTTCCTCAACATTTTGTTTCACTAACAACAAACGACAAAGACTGAATTCCATTTAGATGCATCAGTTTCAGGGTTCTTGTATTGTGCGTGCAGGCTCAAAAATAATCATAACACTACAACATAATGTCAGTAAAACTTCATGAATATCAATCTGTCCACTTAGGAAGCCTCCATTGTGAATCAGTGTCACTAGTTTTGGTGCAAATGAAAGTGACAACAGATGCACTGGGAGGCAACATCAAGACAACCTGCAAAAAGGGAATGGTTTTGCAGGTGGTGGCCACAGACAATTGCTCTCTCTATATCCTTCACTTGACTTCGTTTTGCTAGTGTCCTCGTCACTACTGGTAGCACGAGGTGTTACCTGCAGCATATTCAGGTTGTACAGGTAGTCCAGCTCCTCCAGGATGACACATCCATAAATGCCATTGCAAGAAGGCTTGCTGTGTCTCCCAGCACACTCTCAAGCAAATGGAGGAGACACCAGAAGACAGGCTGTTTCACAAGGAGAGCTGGCTGAACATGTGCTGTGGTGAATGTTATGCTGCCTGCAACATCAGCATGACCCCTTTGGTGGTGGGTCTGGGATGGTCTGGGGAGGCATATCCATGGGAGATCGCACAGACCTCCACGTGCTAGCCAATGGATGTAATTCCTCAGTGCCATTGTCGGACCTTACACTGGTACAGTGGTGCTGGGTTCCCCCTGGTGCACAACTATGCCCGGCCTGATGGAGCCAGAATGTGTAGGCAGTTCCTGGATGACGAAAGCATCAATTCCATTGATTGGCTCTCACGTTTCCCAGACCCAAATCAAATTGAGAACCTCTGGGATGTTATGTCTTGGTGCATCCAACAAATCCAAGTAGTGCCACAGACCAACCAGGAACTCACACCATCCGCTGTCTCATCAGGAGCATGCCCAGATGTTGTCGGGCCCAGATGTGCATAAAGGCACATAGGGCCCATACACACTACTGAGTCACATTATGAGTTGCTGTGATGAGTTCAATCAGCCTGTAATTTAAATTTTTAGGTGTGATGTTGATTCCAGCCCTCAACTGGTTGGTGATTTTGATTTCCATTGACTGTTGTTACATAATTTTGTTCTCTACTAGTATACAATGTACAGTAAAGATTTTGAACTTTAAACTACTTTGTTCATCGAGATCGGATGTGTGATTTTGAGCAGTGTAGTTTTGAGCAGACAAAATATAACAAAAAAATATGTATTTAATTAATTCTGTTCACCACATACACCATTACATATCTACCACTCTTGAATTTACAGTATTTGTTGACTTTATTCAACGGCTCTGACAAAAACAGAGCAGGACATGGAAACTGGAGCAGCCACCATTAATTTTAGTATTTACACCTGTGCTTTTTCTATGGTTAAATGGCAAAATGTCTTCTGTAAAAGAAAAACCATAGAGTCTACCTGCCTGGTAGGTGGGGCTACAAAAGATTCTACAAACGTGAACATTTGGTTAATACAATTCAGTTTGGTTTCATTTATATAGCGTCAATTCACAACACTAGTTATCTCATGACGCTTTTCATATAGAGCGTTAAGTGCCCAGGAGGAACACTGTAACACTGAAACCATAAAGATATGTAAATATGTATTTCCGTACTGCTTCAGTAATTAAAATACAACATGTGTTTGATGTGCATGAATATTTCAGTTAAATAATCTCTTTGGAACCGTTTATGTCCAAATGAGATGCATCAACACAAGCATTTTCAAACACACAAGTAATTAAATAACTGATTTGTTTTATGCAGGTCTGTACATCTGCAGGTTTTTCACGAGATTTGTTATCTCCCACCTGATAAATATAAGATGTGTATATGAAACTGTGTGACCTGGTGAGCAGCAGAGAAAGCTGAGACATGACTGTGGACACTGAGTCCTAAAAATGCATTGAACACTCAGAGAAAAACAATTTTCCAGTAAGAAGATTTTTACTGAAAAAACTATGGTAATTTTATAATTTCATAGCATATGATTGTATAAACATAAACATAAATGGACGTCAATGAAAATCAGTTACATAATGTTTAAAATACATCTACTCCTCTTATTAGCAGGTGAGAGTAACATGCTTTTAAGAGGTTAAAATCTTCATGTTTACATCAGTCGGTTGACATACAGTGTTAAGTCATACAAGCTAAAATATAAACAAAGACAATTAGAAAATCAATTTTAATTCTGCATTAACATTTCATCCATTCATCTCTGAGGCTGACAACATCAGAGGTCTTAAATGAGCAGACATGCTTGCATAAATTCTACCGAGACAATAACGCATGAGGTTTTTGACGATCATACCACACAGTACAAAGAAAATCTGCCTCCCAGCACATTACAAGTTGCTAGTAAAGGGTTGATTGCAAGTGCGGCGACTGAGTCTCTGAGCATCCAGCATCTGGGGGGTGAGGATCAGGGTGTAGCGGCTGGGAGGGGGGTTGTTATTGGTGTTTGCAGTCAGAACGGCTTTCCCCATCGTCTCTGTGAGTGCTTTAGTGTAGTTAGTGGAGGAGGTATACATTATGGGGGTAGTTCAGCGGTTGTCATTTAGACTAGAGACAGTCCACAAACTTAAAGCGAGTGGAGATAGCTGGACAGGGATTGACTGACTGTCCGTGGCGAGCAATGCAGAGTTGATGGAGGAACTGGGAGGGCAGCAAGTGGTCACAGCCTGTAGTTACCATGGAGATAACTAGTTCTGATGGTTAATATGGTTTGCCACCATGGACGGACTGACAAGAGGCGGTGTCAGTGATGAGGAAGACGCTACCTCCTCCCAAAAAAGTGTGGCTGCCTTAAGAGTTCTTGGTGACCATCCTCATAGTGATGGTCTTCACTTCTGAGTACTCCTTCATCCCGCATTCTCCCCTGAAAAGAGAGTCAAGAGGAAATAGTAACAATACTGTTCATTTTGTTTAAACTGTCGTGCTGACAGCTGCATTGAAATATAGTGTATACACTGCTGGAGGCTCCTGGTGTAGAAAAATTGCAATATCCTCTTAGATAAAGATTTATGTGATGTTATGCAATTTTGGAAAGTAGGTTTTCAAAACACAAAGTCAGTATTAGTAACATTCAGTGGACAGGCCACCAAGTCATACTCACAATTCACGTCCATTTCCAGACATTTTATATCCTCCAAATGGACACTGTGTGCTCAGAGCATTGAAGCAGTTTATCCTGGGAAATACACACAAAACATTGATCACTCTTGTGCGTTTCACTTATGTGGTTTGCTATTGTAAAATGGTGCATAATTCTGTCCAAAGCAGTAGTATCAAAACTGCATTCAGTAAGACTGATGTAAAAAGGTATTATCATCATCATTGGTGTATTTGAAACCCTCTACTTCTAACAACATTATTCCATTATTATTTTGCAAACACAGCTGCAAGTTGTCAGCTTGTATATTTGTGAATTTTCTAACTGCAGCAGCCTGGGAAGGAAAGATTGAATGGATGCTAAGAAGATCAAAGTTGAGGGGGAGTTGGGGAAAAGGAGTAGTCTGACGACGGAAAGTTTTCAGGCTGAGAAAATTAGACATAAGTCTGCCTGAGGCTGCAGCCACAGTGATACATTTTCATTTTAAAGATATAATATGTAAGTTTTCTAGGCCTATGTATTATAGTTTCTCGAATTGTGTACTTACATTAACCCAAATATTTCCAACAATTTATTGTAATTTTATTCAATGTACGTGTGGATTTTATTTGATTGCTTGTCACTGGCGTCAAATATCCTTTGCCCATGTGTCAGAGTAGTGTTTTTCTGCCAGAAGCTGTCAAAAATTGATTCTTTACTACGCGTTGAGACAAACCTTTAAGAGGTTTAATTTTTAACTACGTTTCGACTGGATTAAACATTTTAGTCATCAGATGTCTGGATCTTAAGTTCAGAGAAATCAGAGAAACAGGCTGAACAAACGTTAGCTAGGGTTACCAGCATCTGGTATCTGCCCAACAGTGTCAGAGACCTCTGAGCATAATTCGGCAACCGGTAAAAACCTCAAACGATGAACACTGAACGAAATCTCACCGGGAGAAGCTGACTGCAGTAAAGGCAGTGGTGGTGGCGACAACAGCTCCCATCATCAAACTACTTCTTTTGTTATTGTTTTGATGTGAGAGTCCCCTAGTGGCAGAACATGACATGTGCCACCGTGCCTTTAAAACATTTGCTTTGTTATGTTTATGTATTTTGTTACGTGATTTTTGAAAGATGATGGTAATGTTGTTTTGTGCACTTAGCATCTATAGTGATCTGGTGAAGACAAAGTAGTGGAAAATGTTTGGTGAATAAAGCCCAGAGTACTGGAGAAGAGTTGTGTAATTGTGTAAGAGTAATTTTGACAGAAAGCTGAGGTGTGTCATGGGAAAACTTGGTGAGGTTGTACAAGCCAAGCCAACAGAGAAATCTAATGATGAGACAAATTGTATGACTAAATATTCAATGAAAGGATGAAGGGAATTCTTTATATTATAAGAACTGGTCATTATGGTCGGTTTCAGCGGTTACGAACTATTGTCTGGAAAGGACAGGATGGTGAAAAAATAGGTTTGGTCCTTCTCAAAGTACCAAAATAATCATCAACAGAGGATGAGATGTGGGATGGTGATTGGGTAGCATCAAGAATGAAGGACAAAGACGAATGATATTTCCTCAGCTTGCAGAGGATTGCAGTCAAGTATGACAAGTGGTGAAAAATTCTTGGCGGATACTGAACGTTAGCTATACGTCTACCTCTACTCAAAGCCATCTGCAGGTAATTACAAAAGAAACAAAACAATTTTAGATGAACTCGAGAAGTAATATTTTAGGAACATTTAATTTATACAAATTATAAAATTAGGGTGTCAAATTACATTTACAATTTACATTTTGCATTGTTGTCTTGCCCGTGCACGTTGCTTTTGGTGTTTTTATATCTTGAATGTCTGAGCTGTAGGGATAAAGTGAAAAAAAAGGAAGGAAAACATTTCTTTGCGGCTTGTGTAATGATAGTGAAGTGGCACACAGCCAGTTTACAGTTTCTGGATGCCAGAGTCTGAAATGGTTGATACTTCCCACATGAAAAATATTACTGATTGCAGCTAAGGAAACACAGCAGATGAAACTCACCAGACAGTGCCAGCCTGCATGGCTGTGGATATGGTCATGGCTTTGTTGATGTCACTGGTGAATACAGCTGCAACCAAACCATAATCTGTGTTGTTAGCTCTTTCTATCACTTCCTCGATAGTTTTGAACTTCATGATCTGCTGGACTGGACCAAAAATCTGTAAACAGATAAGAATAAACGGGTTGCTTATAGATTTAAAATCTTTCAAATTAATTTACGTTATTTGTATATATAGGCAACATATAAAAAGACATCAAGGAGGCATTAAGAATAAAAGTACCACCAATCATCTCACACAAAAACTTTATCCAGTATGTATTTTCACCAATGGTGGAAAGTGACAGAAGTACATTTACTCAAGTACTATACTTAAGGGTTCTATACATGATTTCTGAATGTTAATATATCAGCTAATAATATTTGCTATGTAAGATATAGTAGAATAATGGCGTCCTAAGCAGAGAATGATGTCACACTCCCACTATATGTGTGGTCATCCAGCCAGCTTAATCCTGTTTGTATGTGTGATGGCAATGTAACCCCCTCGCTAAGTTCTTATAGTGTCCCCCCCTCACACCTTGTGTGCTGCCCAAAGACTGACACCTAGAATTATCCCCAACACAGCAAAAATAATATGTAAAAATTAAAATGTAGGAAATTGAATGAAGATGGCGCAACTCCCTCTACATGGCAGTGTTGCAACCGTAGCGAAGGAGTAGGCTACAGCAACTAGAGGTATGGCAGAGCCTATGGCAGAAAAATTCAAAGAAGCGTCCAAGAAAGGTTTCTAATTCTCCAGATAAAAAAGAAACTTGCCGTTCAGAAGGATTACAGGCAAAAAAAGAAAGCAATCCACAGCGAGGACAAACAAGGAAACGATTGGTGTAGCTTTTCCTTGTTGGACAACGCTGAAAGAACTAAAAGGACTAAGGGCAGACACGGATCTAGCATTACTGCTCTTGGACAGGTGGGCATTTGTAAAATATTTGGAGTAGGCTTTGTAGCTATTACATTTTTTCTACCTAAATAATGGATTATTGTCTTGGAACTGTGGAAATCTCTCTATATTTTTGTAACTATTTCTGAACTCGAGATTAGGGCAAACTCACTTGTAGGCATATGTTGTAAGCAAAGATCGACAATGTTTGTGTCATTCCTCTTAGTGCCAGAAAGGGAGACAAATGTTCTGTAGTGCAGGTTCTTGTACAATTTTTAGTACTTGAGTATTTCCCTTTCATGTTACTTTATGCATTGACATTTCAGGGAATTTTTGTAGTGTGCCAAGATAAAAAAATATAATACAATGCATTTTTATAGATTATTAAACTATCCAATTGCATATAAAGTAGTTACATGTTTTCCACATTAACCACATACAACATTAAATGGCACTTACATGTTAATGCATCAGTAATAACATTGTATGATATAATATACATGAACATATAACCCTGTGAAAGGGGTCATTCTACATAATGATTACTTTTACTTTAAGTTTATTCTGCTGATAACACTTTAGTATTTTGACTTTGTAAAGTTTTAAACATTGATTGACTGGAGTGGTCTTATATTATTAGTATAATATTGTAGTATTGCTACGTCCACTACTTCTTCCACCACTGCTTTACACACTTAGGTATACATGCATTAGTTGTGAGCTAGAGCTGTCAAAATTTCTGTTCTTTGTCAATGTACCTCCTCTCTGGCAATGCGCATGTCATCCCTCACGTTAGAGAAAACAGTGGGCTCAATGAAGAACCCTTTCACGCCCAAAGCTTTGCCTCCACACTCCAGCTTGGCTCCTTCACTGATGCCGCTCTGGATAAACTCCAATACACGATTCTGCTGGTCCCAACTGATCTGTGGCCATGGAGGACAGACATTATATGAGAGCCCAGGACCGTGACGATGAATAAAAAAATGACACAGAAACATGTGGAAAGTGAAAGAAAAGATGAAATACAACCAACAATAAAAAGAAAACAGAACTTCTGCTCATGCTCAAGCTATGGATCTGTTGACCTCACCTGTGGACCCTGCTCAGTAGTGGGATCAAAAGGACTGCCAACTATCCTCCTCTTTGCTCTCTCCACACTCCTCCGCACAAACTCATCATATATGGGCTCCTCAACAAAAATGCGAGAGCCTGCCGTGCAGCACTGGCCTGCGTTGAAAAACACGCCATGGTGGGCCTGTTCTACAGCCAAGTCCACTAGGAAAAAGGGGATTTTAGTTACTGAATAGTTAGATAAAACTCATAAAAGCTTGAAATAAGACAGAATTGAATTTTAAAAGAAGGTATAATCTTCACATGCACATACAAAAACTTAATTTGGTTAAAAAAAAGAAAAGTACTGTGTGTAGTCCATTGTTATAAAATTTGCCCAGATATTTATTGGAGCTATCCTGTGCAAATCTGATACCTGACACCTGAGAGACAGGACCCTGCTGTTGCGCACAAAGGGTTAACGGACCCCCGTGATTTATGGGTCTCGGCTAAAGCACCCGACTGAGTCAGGGTCCATTCTCCTGATTTACAGGCCTCTCACGGCTGCTGAAAGCGTTTGAAAGCCTTGCCACCCCCAGTTTGGTGAGCCACTTTATATGAAACTCATCCATCCACAAGTTTTCATACCAATACAAAGCTTTTAAGATTCTCAGTCCACATATGTTTATCCATAGATAGAAGGTCCTGAGAAAGGGACACATAACCAAACAAAACAGCAATAGTGACGGACCACCTAGTGAGGGTGACTGGAGCACTGAATAAAACATTACTTGAAAACTTACAATCAGCATCTGCAAAGATGATGTTGGGGTTCTTTCCTCCCAGCTCCAGCGTCACTCTCTTCAGGTTACTCTTCCCAGCTGCTTCTTGGATCAGCTTGCCGACCTAGCAAAGGAAACAGATCTGGGGTTTACTTACAGAGATGCAGGCCCAGAGCCAGATCAGTAAATCAGCTGGAGCCATTAAATAGCTTAAAGAGGTTGGTTAGCTCCAAACAGGGAATGCACCGGTAGGGCAGCTGAAACATGAGTTTTGAAAACACACAGAATGAATATCTATTACAGGTTTTTGGAGACAGCAACAGGAAAATAAAATGATGTTTCAGCCGGATACTGCATCTAATGTCTAATGAAGGACAGGAAGAAAAAACCACAAAGTGTGTGGGTGGTGGTGAGGGGGTGTGTGAAATGGGTCTGGTGTGTCAATATGGAACACAACAAGGGATTTGCAGTGTTTTTTTCACTTTGTTTATCCTTATCATGAGTGACACATAAACAAAATGAAGACTAATAAACAATAAATCTTAATAACAGGATCACTTGCTAATATCACTGACTGGAATCACATATGTGGAAACAAATTCACAGATTGGAAAAGTAAACAAAATTCAGTTTTGCAAACCTGGTTAGTTATTATAAGTACAAGTCAGTGTAGTATTGGCTAAAAATGGAAAACCACTGTCTTTTAACAGAATAGTTTGACATTTTGGAAAATAAACTTATTCGTCTTCTGATGGGACTTAAGGGTTCTATACATGATTTATACCAGTCTACACCAGATATGTAGCTGGAGCCAGCCGCGTTTAGCTTGGTTTAGCACAAAGACTGGGAATGGGCAACAGCTAGCATGGCTGTGTCGAAAGGTAACACCAGCACCTCTAAATCTCACTAATTAACACGTTGTTTAATCCATAAAAACGTGTATGTGTAAATATGACAAGCTGTGGTTTTATGGGAGGTAATGTGTGATCAGTGAGCTTTAGGGGTGCTGATAGACAGATTTTGTTACTTTTGGACAGAAGCCAACTGTTTCCCCCTGTCTTAATGCTAAGCTAAGCTAACCGGTTCCTAGCCTTACATTTAATGTATGAGTAGTATCAATCTTACCACAGACACCAATGTACAAAAAAGCAAATACGCCTATTTCCCAAAATGTTGAACTACTACTACAGATGATAAATATGGAAGTCATGATGTGGTCATTACATTAAAAACATGAATTTTGTCTGGTGACAAAATGTGTCAGTAAAATGAAATATCTTCTTTAACAGATATTCTTTCCATGTTGTGACTTGTTAACTCTAGATAGCAACTTGATAATAAGCCTGAGAAACCCTACACACACCTCCCTCACAACGCTAAACGTGAATTCATCTTCCTGTTACTCATACAGTCTGTTTTACTTTCCGAGAGAACTCACAGGATAAAGTGGAAAAACACCCTCGCAGTGCGCAACCAAAAAACCCCACCTCCAGCATGGAAAAGGCTCATCCTCTTTCACTGTCTTCTCTAGTGTCTAGAGTCGCTTTAGGATACTGGTATAATAGAACAGAATCAACTGCTGTGCTGTGGCTGGTACCGAAGCTGTATAAAAACAACACAATACTTGGCTCGGCTCCTTGTGTCTGATGTGTTTTGTCTGTCTTTGATCAGAAACACAAAGAGGCTGACTAAGGGGGGTAGCGTGTGTTTATTCAGGGGTAAAGGAAACACGCTGGGCTGAGAGACTCCTCCGTGTGGAGTCACAGCCACATGTGAGTCAGTACAAAGATGAGTTGCCATCCTAAAATCCACCTGTAGCTACACCACCACCTTCCACCCTATGAGGAGATGCTGTGGTGGCCAGTATCCCCCAACCCTGCTACTACAGTGCAGTGACTCACTGTCTGGGCATCAGCACTCTCTTACAGCACTGGTTCATTTTCTCAGTAATTGACTCCAGATCACATCAAACAACAGGAAAACTAGTAAAAAAAACTGGGCCACTCACAAAGGAAATGTTCAATCAAGACGAGATGATAAAACAAAGAAGATGTTTGTGTTATAAGGTGCATTTATGCAAGCTTGCGTGCACACACTGATTGGGTGTGTCTGAGAGGGAGAATGACAATAGGAAAATGTATGTTTTATGTTATACTGTGCTGGGAAATCATAGAGACACAATGTTAGTGCCATTCATTCACTGGATGAATATTTGCACATAGTTCATATTTTGGTACTTTTTAATTTTATAACGATAACTAGGACAATATTTAAAATTACAGAAACGTTAAATGGACCAATAGCAACTACAACAGCTTGCATTTTAATTAGTTCTGAGTAGTCTGTCGGGAAATTTAGATGAAGCTGTAGAGTCTAGAGAGTACTGTAATATTTGACCATGTTTCCAGTTATATCAAGTTTCTTTACCAGGTTTCAGCTTGTGTTGTGTTTTTGAATTTTCAAGTTTCAATAAATGGTTGAAATGATCATGGTTTACGATGGCATATTGAAGAAACAGACATAGCCACACTAACATACAAGAAAGCAATTAAATGAAAAAAAGTTGGAAAATTGGAAAGTTAAATTAATTGAATGGGATATTCAAGGGTCATGCTAGCAGCTCTGTACTTAGGCAAACCCATACTTTGAGCTGAAAGCTAACGTCAGCATGTTAGCAATGCTAATGGTTAGTAAATAAAACGAAAACCTTTTATTTTTACTAGTCCACAGTGATGGATTGACAGATTCACCTTCCATCATGCTGTTAGCATGGCTTCAAACCTTCTTTATTTACATTTATTAATTTATGAATTAATTTAATTATCACCTTTACTAACACTTGAGATGTTTTCCAGCTCACATTATATAGTATGCACTCAACGGATGGTGATGTTGGAAAGCAAACAGAAGTTTACAAAAATCTCCACTGCTCCCTCAGTCTGACATTCACTTAGGTTTGAAGTTAACGTTCATTTCTCATCGTGCTGTCTTATATTGCTTTTGTTATGGTTTGGATCTTTATCAGGGACAGCAATCTATGATGTCTATACCTGTGTGAGCTTATCGGAGGGTGACAACACGTGTACACACTGCTTCTCCAACACACCGCCAGAGTCAAAACAGACATCTCCATAAACCACAAGGCTAATCTGAACATTACATAAACCTGGCTCATGTACCAAGGTACATGTGAAATACAGGCTGGTCACATCATAACATAAATTCTACATTAGGATGGCTGTAAATGGTTTTACCAGAGGGGTTAGTTTGCAGTTAGAAATAACAGATGTTTATAAATGATCTGCAGAAAAGGAATCTGCTGTCACTCTGGCTGTTCCCTCTGAGGAATGTATATGTGACTGCAACACCTTAGAGTACTCAACACCTAACATGGTATGTCCTTGATGATTTACCTTTCCATTAACTGCTCCCCCATTCTGCAAAGCTACAAGGGTTTATCCTGCATGTGTCCTGATAAAGTTCAATGAGAGGCGCTACGGACGTACATTAATACAGCAGAGACAGCGGAGGGAAAACAGAAGAGAGGCCGTGTTTTCAGAGAGATGTGTTTGTATACTCTTGACAGCGCAAATATGTGCATGTGTGTGAGATAATATCAGAGCCCCCTGCAGTAATGACAGGGCACACAACTCAAGTAATACTCCATTTGTTTGTCATTTAGACTTCAATACAGACAGACAACATCCCCTAATTACCCAGCCCTCTGTTATGCTCTGCACATGTTGGTCACTGTGTCACTTGTTGACAAAAGCAAGCAGTAGGGTGCTATTGATCTGAGCCATTTTATTAGAGAAAAATACCTTGGTTGATCCTGTGAAAGCCACTTTGTCTATGCCCATATGCGAAGCAATTGCAGCTCCTGCTGTTGGCCCGAATCCTGGCAAAATATTGATGACTCCCGGTGGAAACCCAGCCTGTCAAAACAATATGAGAGGAAACAAGCTTTAACGGAGATGACAGCAGAGCCAAGCAAAACTACAGGCAGTGTGGGGGAATCCGGACCCAACCCAACCTCCCTACCAGCAGAGAAGCGAGAGAACATCAAAAAGAAGAAGGCAACAGACAGATAGTCTCCAGAAAGAGGCGAGGCCGGAGAGGGCAGAGGGAATACAGGGAGGATGTGGACACTGAGATTTGTACAGCATGATTAGGTTTCTCTACATGAACATGTGATACTGCATTGTTCCTATCCTCTTTAATGTACTCATGTGTTTACCTCTATTGTGGATAACTGAATTGGTCATATTTTATGTTGACTCGACAGTTATAGCTGCACTGTATATGTTGTGTTTTGTCCTGTGCTTTGATGATATGATATATATCATATATATATATATCATATCATATATAACTTCCTATTAAGTTTCAAGTTAGAGGGAGAACACACCACTCAGTTTGCTTATTCCAATCATTTTATTTAAAGATTTGATTTCAATGACTATGGGTGTTTTTTCAGCACTCAAACTCATTTTTTTCCCTTGGTTCTGTTTCTTTTCACACAGAGAAAAATCCAAGCAAACTAAAATGCACCGCTACAAACTACATGAGAACATTCACTCCATTATTGGTCAGATGTGTCAGGGGCAGGAGCATGAAAGAAAATACAGGAAGAAGGTCCTGTGTTCTAGACTTGTACATATTTCTGTGGGAGAATCATTGTAATGCAATTTAACATGGTGACATGGCACAGTTGGCATTAGCTCATAACCCTGTGGTAATTATCTAAACAATATACTACCGGGCAGCATTCTGCTGGTATAGTTTCAAGACTTTCAGGAAAGTCTTGAAAGTACTATACTGCTGATGAGTGAGCAGAACAAGCTAATATTGAGCATGTTCAACGACATGATAAATGACACTGCAGATACATTCGCTAAGCATGATATGTTAATGGTAGTTGGGTCAAATCAAGGTCAGATTATGTTCCGACTATAAAAAACAAGCCATCCTAACTGGGCAAACGCACCAGGGTTTGTTTTAAGGTTAGGTGTGAGAGAAACTTCACTTTAGCAATTTTTTAAGCTAAAAGATCACATCACTGTTCATTTACATTTATTCATTTAGCTGACGCTTTTATCCAAAGCGACTTACAATTGCTATACATGTCAGAGGTCGCATGCCTCTGGAGCAAGTAGGGGTTAAGTGTCTTGCTCAGGGACACAGTGGAGATTGAACCCGGGTCTCTCACACCAAAGGCGGTTAACCATTGCCCCATCCCATCCCATGTTCAAATGCACTTCACTTTATTCCAAGGTGTTAGCCCTTATGCTAACCTTTTATCTGCTTGTGTTATGGGTGATATTTGTAGCAGTTCATCACATAGTGAATCCAGATACGAAACAAAAGCTTATAATAGTATTAGCTGAATTTTATTAGTGTTAATTTTGGCAGTCAGTGCTGGTATAGGTACAGCGTTCAGTTTGTTGATGTGTGTGTTGTTCTTTTCACCAAGTGGGAGATATTGTTTGTGTCAGATATTCCTGATATTTCCGACACCGAATTATAAATCGAAGGATTTCCCACTCTACTGCTCGTAATTACAGTTTAAACAACATGACGTGAATGTGGAATAATCGCTCAGCAGCGTACTATTTCTAACAGTACTAACATTATAATTGATAAAAACTAAAGATAAAATATGTATTTTTTATAATTTAGATGAACTGACCCTTTATCTCTGGCAAATGTGTTGGCTGGCATTAATTTAAAGGTGGAAATTTGAATTATAGACTTTGAAAAGATGCATCAGATAAGTAACACTTCATTAAACATCTGTTTTTTGTCACCTTGTGGTTACATTAACATTGGATTATCTAAATAACGTGTTGGCCAGAGTCATAGTGTACACTGTGTTCTTGGCAAACTGAAACCTGTAAAAGATTCTGATTCAGTTATTGGAGTATTAACATTCTACTGTCCAGTGTTGCAAACTGCCTTGTGGTTGGCAAAGTGATTCTGTCATTTACCTCCTTGATGAGAGATGCTATGTAGAGGCAGGTGAGGGGTGTCTGTTCAGCAGGTTTTAGGACAACTGTGTTTCCACATGCGATTGCTGGACCCAGCTTCCATGCTGTCATCATCAGAGGGAAGTTCCACTATGCGTGACACACACACACACACACACACATGCGCACACACACACACACACACGCCGGAAAAAGACTTCATACATCTGACTGACACACTGGGTGGTCACAAGTCATGCTCAATAACTCATCGCTCTTAAGTCACTTACTCTCATTTTCACTCTGTCTAAACATAGTCAAGTGAGAAAATGTTCTCGGCACTTGTACAGTATTTTCTCTTCCCACAGTAATTCTGAGAAAGCCGGGAAATTGCAACACATGTGCAATAAACTCATATCACTGTACAACACACAGGCCTGTGTTATTTCTGCTTTACACAGGAGCCCATGGGGCTCAACGCAGAACCACACGCTTTCTGCACTCTTGCACAATCAACAGTGTCTCTTTCTCCTTGATCTTTTCCTCTTTTCTCACCATTTGCCTTTCCTCAAACTATGTTAAATCCCTCAGCTCACTCTTCTGCCTTTCAGTTCTCGTTCTCTATTACTCAAGCTCACTGGCACCGTTATTTTTTGGGGCTTACCAGCAGGATTTTCCCAAATAAACAGTGACTGTCAGGGAATTACTGGAAAATGCAGAATGAAATAAAAAAAACAAAACAGGCCAGACTATCAACCACTGACATCTCTTTTAAACTCAGCCAATTTAGTCTTATCTGTTTTTTCAAACTTTTATGTCCATTTGTATTCATCATGCATGTCACTCGTAGAAGGGGTAATACTCACAGGAATAATTTGTCCACAAACTCCAATGGGCTCATATCTGGTAAATGTCAGATATTCTCCATCTGTGGAGGAACACACGTGAAGAACACACACACACACACACACACACACATACACACACAATCAGACACAAAGAGAAAAAAGTTATGGTTATACATTTTTAGCTTCAGTAGTGTAAAGCTTGAAAAATGCCTGAAACAAAATGAAAAACACCACCTGATACCCCCGGTGTTGTTGACTCAACATGTTAATTTGTAAATGAATCTACACGCAACATTCCTGTTACTTTACCCTAGTGAGAGATTACATTTCGTTTCGAACCTTCTACAGCACAGGCATGCGTTTTAGGTCATAGAGATGGGTGTTATGCTGGAAAGGTTTGCTCATTCCTCTTGCATTACTTAAGTTAAAGGAGGTACTTACTGAGGGTGTGCCATGCTTGTTCATTCTCCACAAAAACAACTGATATTGAGAAATGTGTGTATGAATTTGTTACAACAGTCGTCAGCTGATGAAACATTGCCTAATGTTGCATTTGGACTGGAATGATCAATGTTAGATGACAGGCCAGATAATCATTTACAATGGGATACTGTGAAAGTATGACAATGAACACAAAACTGTGGTAAAGATTCTCATATGTCAACCTTTTTCCTTAATACCAAAGTGGATGTTGGGTCTTTCAAAACTGTTATTGTTCAGAGAACAAAACTATAAACCTATTAGACATGAGATTTTCCGCAGGAACTCAAGTATCTGCGAGGTTTGTTTGAAAGTATGACGCCTGCAAATGACTTATATTTCAATTTGGAACAAGCTATGTAAACTATACCAAACTGTGTAGCCAAAGGTGCTCCACATAATGACACTCCCCATTCATCTCACACTGTCTATGATACGAATTTTTTACACAATAAGCTCAGCATAACGTGCAAGACGGAAAGATGCTGAGGGGGTGCTAATGATAGATGTCCTGCACCTCATCCTGACAGGTGAACAAACACGATTACTGACCTTACATCATACAGGCTACAGGAATACCCTTGTTTATTTTCTCTGAAAGTATTCTAGAGCAATAAAGCTTAAATCAAAGCCCTGGGAAAAAGCTCACCATGGTTGGTTTGGCAGCAGTGTACAAGAGAAGCTTTGAGAGGGACAATACAGCGGTATCAGGAGGTTTCCCATGTCCTCTCTCTTATTCTTTTTCCTTGTTTGTGCTTCCTGTTGAAACAAACAGCCAACTTTCCCCTCTCCCACCCCCAAATTCAATTGCCTTAGAGGGTCGACACTGGTGGCAGCCTCCTCAGGACAATTAATGTTATCTTAGCCTGCTTTTTC
Source organism: Lepomis gibbosus (assembly GCA_029875015.1). Lineage (NCBI taxonomy): Eukaryota > Metazoa > Chordata > Actinopteri > Centrarchiformes > Centrarchidae > Lepomis > Lepomis gibbosus. The sequence goes on along the minus strand of JAPMOB010206060.1, from coordinate 1,949 downwards.
TACAAAACTTTTTTTTCTAACTAAATATGCCACGCTTCTTAAACTATAATCAATACTGCTATAATAAAAATAGATGAAATTAAAAATGTGTAATTTAAACTGAGCCTTAACTGATCATTTTAATGTCTTTCAAACAATTGTTTTTGCAGCTATTGTCAGGAAAAAAGCTCTACAAACACACCAGTCAGAAAAAATTAGCAACTAGCTAGTAAACATAGTGTAGCACTTAGCAGCAAAAGAGCCAAATATTTCTTTCAGGAGTTGGTGGAGACCAAAACAGAGCTAAAAGGCGAGTGAATATTAAGATTTTTGTCAAGTGGCCAGAAACACAACTCCAAATTAATGATAATGTTACATATGAACTTAAAAGGTGATGATATTTTTGTTAAACAGCTTGTTTTCATCGAAGACGCAAAAAAATAAGTTATCAAAGGTCTAAAATGCATCTATGTTTAATTTGTTAACACAAACTGTTGATTTAAATAATAATTAAAGACAGATTAAAGTTGAATCAACTCTATGTATCTAATCTAAATGAAGATACATCTGATCATCATAATCTGAGCAAGAACCCGACTTTTGGTACTACAGTTTTTACTACTTAGTGAAGACACAATTCAGTCAGTATTTCCATTTTATACCCACCCCTACTAATAACAAGCCAGGGATTTTACCTAAACAGTACATTTGTGTTTATCTCCCAAAGACAAACATGATTATTTGCTCTACATCTGCTACTATCATCCTACTAATCCTTTTTTTACTCACACCAACGATCTTCTTCATCACCAATCTGCCTTTTGTCCATTTCACTAAAACTCTACTGTACTAATTAATGTAATGAAGCATCTTACCCATTGGAATCGAAGTACCGTGGATCTTGTCTGCATATCCAGCAAAGTATCTAAGTGTCTTTATGGTTCCTTGAAGGTCCACAAACAGGGTGGACAGGAAAGGCTTCCCACTGTTCAGTGACTCAATAGTCTGAGGGGAGACAGGGGAGACATTTGAGAAATATGTGATATATCCTTCTGATCCTCACATAATTCCATACTGTTCCAGCCTTTACACTCCCCCATGGGTGAAATGTGACAATAAGATAACACTAAACTACAAGTAGATCCCCTAAGTTACAGTTATATGTTCTCTTTGAATTTCTTAAACACAGAGGAATCTCAATGTGCTTTGCAGAAAAATGCATTATTAACAAAGAAAACAACATATATTAATGAAATGTAATAAAGAGACTAAGGAATAGAGGTTATACTATAGTTTCAATGCAGTTATAAAATAAATATGGTAATAATCAAGTGGATAAGAGGACATTTTGTTGTTATACAAATGTGGAAAATCACTTCGCCTCTCTAAACTAAAAAAAACCTCATTAATTGAATATTAACTGAAACATTCTGTTAACTTACTGCTAGATAGATGCTGTCTCTCTCCACCAGGTCAGCTAATTTGGACAGCAGACGACCCCTTTCAGATGCGTCCATCCTTCGCCATACGGAGCCCAAAGAAAAGGCGAGGCGAGCCGCCTGCACCGCTTTATCAACATCAGCCTATGAGACGGGAGGGAAACATAGTAATGATCTAACCTGATCCAGCAGACAGGTGTATCCTTTGCAGTCCATCAGACTAATAAAATCTGTCTTTACATGCCAAAATAATATCAGAATAATTTACTTCTGAAAAAGTTAACTTAACATTTTTAAAATAAGGAAGGACTAAAATAACTGCCTGCTCACCAAATTGCAATGGATTAAACTCAAATTGCACTTCTGCTTTTCTTAAAGGAGAACTCCGGGCAATTTTTAAGTTAAACTTGATCGTTATACCTTTGTGAGTACTGTCCATGGAAAAAAAATTAACCGGATTGGTGCTTGCAACACGGAGCTGCTACAGCTAATGCCCAGAGCTCCCACTCAGCTAAAACGGCAGTTATGGGG
>JAPMOB010206058.1:0-37572 GCA_029875015.1 Lepomis gibbosus | reverse complement strand
CATTCACTGAGCCTCACATGAAACTGTTTGGAGCCCCCTCCCCCCCAGGGTGGCCCAACCCACACTTTGAAAACCTCTGAATTAGAAGACTATCATCTTGTTTATCAAGCTCAGTGCTCGCTGTTGTTTGTGACTGTAAAGCATTCGGTGGTGAGCAGAGACCTTGGTTTATGCAACTATGGATATAATTACCTGCTATGAATCTTTCTGTAGCTCAGTTGTTATATATTCCCTATGGAAGTTTGGCCTGTCACAGTGAAAAAATATATTGTAGCCTTCAACCAGATGCAGATGTATATCAACTCAGAAAATAATAGAAAACACATGAGGAATTTCAAAGAATAAATGCATTTTGTCATTTGGATCTGGTAGTAACTGTGATAAAATAATAAAGTTGATAAATATGTGAAACCACAAAATCTCACTTTTCTTGCTGTTGTAGCTCCAGGCAGCTTATACAACACCTACTGTAGTATTTTAGAATGTAATATGGGAATTAACATTAAAACAGCTGAATTGTAAATGGGCAATAAAAATGAAAAAACATAAATTGTGATGTTATGTAACATTTACACTCTTCCTAAGTTAGCCCGCTACTGCATGACCACAAAACATTAGCAAAGTAAGTTAAAGCTACTCAGTGAATCCTGAGTATACAATATTTAGCAGAGAATCCCCAAGAATTACGTCCAGATTGGAAGATTTCACACCTCCAAAGTTTGTTGGCAGTGTAGTAAGTAGTGAGTCCTTTAATATAAGGTGAAAAGTAAGGATATGGAGGTAGGAGTGGTAGGTGGGAGTGCAGCACATCCAACTTTCACCAGAGTTGTGTCTCATCACGGATCATCCAACGTTGAAATTCTTGTCTGGCGAAAGGATTGTAATATTTTATCAAAGATAAACAAAATCTCAGTAGAAAGAGCATGAGGCAAATGAGAAAAACTTACTTAACATGCCTAGAGTAAAATATGTAGTAACAGCTGTAGTAGGTTATGACAGAACAATAAATTAGAAGACTGTCATGACAATTGTTTATCTAGCTCAGTGCTTCCTGTTGTTTGTGACTGTAAAGCATTCAGTGGTGGACAGAGACCAACTACGGACATAATTAACTGCTATAAATCTCTCTGCAGTTCAGTTGTTTTTATTCCTTATGAAGGTTTGGCCTGTCATAGTGAAAAAATATATTGTCTCCCTCAGCTAGATGCAGATGTATATTACCACAGTAATAGAAAGATCTGAAGGTAGATTCGAAGAATTCGATTGATGGAGCTAGCATCTAATCACAAAGGTTAGAACTAACAAGCAAACCAATCACAGCACATTTGGGTGGGATTTGCTGCAAAATTGGTGAGAAAAAAAATAACGCCCTTTAGATTAAGGAGTACAAGAAGTGAAATTGTTGATGGCATCGACGATTTAAAATGCTGTTAAATAGTGAAGTAAATTGAGAAGACTTTAAATGACATTTCACAAAGAAACACAAATTACGAAACAGTATGCAAATTATTAGACTAAATTATCAAATACTGTCGGTGAGGATAGTTAAATCGAATATTTCCTGCTCACGCTTAAGTCACAGATTTATACATTAGTGAATTTATACATAAAAGAAACCTATATTTACAAAGGATAGAGTTTAGTCAAATAGCTGGTGCAACCCAGTGCTGGAATTCTTTCCAGTTGCACTTGACCTTTCAAACTATCTTCTCTCACGTCACATAACTCCTTTAGCAGGAATCCAATGGCTGCCGCTGAAATAATGAACCGTGAGTGATTGACCCTTGCATGACCAAGCCATTCCTGAGTGAAGCTTATGCATTTGGTTCGTACATCTCTCTGACACGGCTAATGGCAAACAGATTTACCAGGATGGGAAAAAGGAATGTTCTCCCCGTCTTCTGTGCAAATGTCAGGCCCGGCAAACGTCTGTGTCAGATTACTGTGGCAGCAGTGATAAGCAGATGTAAAGACCAAGCCCAGCAGTGGGAAAAAATAGCTGAAATGCAGTGAGAACAGTGCTCTGGAGAAAATAACGTGCTCGCATGCAATATTTGTCAGGCCTCACTTGTGTCATAATAGAACACGAGGATAGAAACACAGTTTATGCATTTTTCCCAGACAGCAATTTTCTAAAGTTTCATACAGAAAAATGTTTAAGGAAATATTAAACAACACAAAGTTTACGGGGATGTTTGCATAAGGCACAGAAGCCAACTTTTACAAAAAAGAAGGTGGCTCTGAGAATATATGAGACTGCATAATTTCTGTGCAGACACGTATTTTATTGAAAGGTGTGGTTGCCCTGAAGTTGCGGTATGTAAGAATGACACAGATCCTATCCCACAGGGGTGTAACAATATACCATGGAACAATATATGGTAATACAAAAATGTGAGTCTTGACATTCAGCATGTTCTGTGAAGTTCAGGTCCTTTTATGAGGATGTCTTTGGGGCCCCGGCTCCAAACGTACCAGACCCAGTAAGTCATCCTATCTGCAATTGCACTTAATAATATTTCAGTTGCAGGTTACAACATGCATTTCCGACAACTTTAGTTTGCACATAGTAAGTTTGGTGCTCTTATACTACAGCTGGTACTGTGCCTGTATAGTTTTTTCATCAATTGTTATTATTAACTTACTTCCTCTACCTTTTTCTTATATAACAACTGCAGGTCAGTGCTCCAGAGTTTTATTCTGTCTGGATGATTTGGTATCATGTGGGCTGTCACCAATACTGGGAGTCTAACATTGTGTACTATGTCTGTCTGTGTATGTTCTGTGTTATGATATGTTTTTTTGCAATTCACTTGGTATAATAAAGTTAATCAAACAATCAGTGAATATACATCCTGGTGCTTAAAAATACATTAAATACCAGATGGAGCAGTTAAATGTCTTCCGTTAAACACTGTAACCTGTCAGTGGTTTCAAGGTTTGAAGGTGTTTGGAGATTGTAACTTGCCAAGTTTATATTTGCTCTTTAACATTATGGTGACTTTTGTGTTTGGACATTTTTTTTCACTTCTGCTTAGTTTTATGTAGATACAGATAGGTACAGGTCTGCTTGTAAAAAGCTGCTTTACTTTTTATTTCTTTTTGGTACTACGTCCTAATAAAATACCCTTTATAAGGGCTTTATATGTTTTGAGTAATAATTTTATTCATGGTTAATTAATAGTTTACTAAAAAGTAGAGCCCGACCAATATGGGATTTTTACGTCTTTTATACGTCCGTTCTCGCTCTTGCTTTGGGTTTTTTCACCACTGCGTGTTAATGAATGTTTTGCCATACATTGTGTTTGGGATACGCCTATATCCACTTTAACCATTTCCTCCACTAATGTTCTGGGACCCCTCTTCAAATGTTTGTTTAATGTACATTTGCTGGAGGCCTATTGAGTAAGAATAACTATCAAACAGGCGGCCACTTAAAAAAAGAACAACACTGGCCTTCTAATGGCTGACGTGAACCAGACCTGTTTTATTTAGCTGGGAGTGCTGGGAGAGCTCAATCTGTGGCCACTGGTTGAACTCGTAACCGTCACACTCACTCATGAAACAATAACCACTAGTGCAGGGCTATTCGACTATATTGTTCTGGGGGCCACATTTTCAGAAAGCTAGGGCCCGGGGGCCGGACATTTTCTTGAGCTGTTATTCTCTTTTCCTGTATGTACACTTGACACAACGAGGTGCCACATTTTCAAAACTTATTTCGCAACATTGTAAAAGTGGCCTAATCATAAAATAAAATAAATAAGCCGTCTTTAAGTAATTAGTCCAAGTGCTTAACTTAATTTTCTTTGCATCACAAGCTGTAATATAAACCCAAAAGTAAACACAGATTTGAAAACAATGTGTTCTACAACACACATCATGTCACCGTTTGGCAAATCATTTGGTAAATTCTGACATCTGTAGCAGAGCTACAGCTCAGCATTTCCTGTAAACATTTATAACTTTTTTTCTTGTTTTCTGTCCACTTCTCCATCTTCAATGAACTAGTTCACTCATTTTAAACAGATGAGCATCACCTAACCTGCACCACATCCTTGGCAGTGCAGGCTGTTTGGGTTGTGCCATCATATGCAGCCACTGTGAAAGGCGTGAACGTGCTCCAGTGCAACACATGAGACCATGTGTTGCACTGGAGCATGTGTTGAGAGATTTCTATTTGATTGTTATTTTTGTGTTGTTTTTTTTCAAAGCTGCAGAATGGACAGAGAGTACAAAAGAAATGACCCTTTAGGGATAACAAAAGTCTTAAAAATATATATATTTCAAAAATTATTTTTCTGTAGGTTTTAAATTTCTTTTTATTTGTAAATAGAACTTATTGTTTGTGCCAGGGTAACTTGATTGGCATGCTGGTGTTGGCACACCAGTTGAATAGGCCTGCACTACAGGAAGCACAGGGCACACAAAAGCCCTGACTGGTCACCCAGTCTCTAGCTTAAGAGCTTCTCAGGACAATATGGGGAAGTGTGTAGTTACTATAGAACTGGCTACAATATATAGATTAGAAATAAAGTGGTTGCCATGTCTACAGTCCTTCCTTCAGACCTTTATCGATGAAAGTGATCTGTCAGTGTTTTGACGTGTGACAGAGGAGATCTGTTGTCAATGGGCTTTGGTTTGAAGGGGGTCTTGCGATGTTCCTGTATTTGTGATGAAAGCTTAAAAGGCGAGCTGAAGAGTCCTTTTAGTAAGTTTTTTTTGTGCTGCATCTCAAAGCACTCAATGAAAGGAAGGAAGCACCGCTCTGCTTTCATTAGAGGGAGGTCTGAACGTTTCTGTAGCACTTTGTGGGCAGGAGGACGCTTCCCGCAAGTGATACTTCAGTACAGTGTGGAGTGGCTGTATAAGGCCCTGGTCTGGGACAGTCATTCTGCTTAAAGGTCCTGAGGGGCAAAGAGATATAACCTGAATGTTTCTGGCAGTCAGGCGTTCATTTAATTAGTAAGGAAATTGTTGAGAGTATAGCTGATAGTAGGTAATCTTGATAGTGACACATAAGGTGCAACAATAACAATGTCAATGTTGGATGTAAAGTTACTAAAACAGAGGTGATGTCCAGCAGAAACCATGTAAAATCAAAGATGGTGCAGGGGTTCTTCCTAGCTAGATGCTGTATAAATGAAATACCATTTTAATCCAGACCTATTACCAGACAAGAACGTCACCAATGAACGATTCTGCAAAACTCCAGATTACATCCAATGAGATTCTTTTTAAAATTCATTTTTTCTGCAATATCTGCACATGAGAACGGCTTTATGTTTAAGGTTGGAGAATGGTTATTGTTGTAAATGTCAAACAAAATATTATTATGTTAACACTTGGTTAAAGTAAGGGGGGAGAGTGTGGGTAATGGTACAACATGTAATTCCTGGCAGCATGCTTCAGACAAATTTCACCTCTTCCTCCCCCTCAGCCAGGCTACTCACTTGGTTATTCTGCTCCTCTCCTCATTTCTAATCACACATTGAGTTGATTTTTATGATAACCTCATAAAATTTAGATATTTATGTGTTCCTGGATTAGCAGGTATGTCGCTTCTTTCCTCTGCGACACAAGATGAATGTCTTTGACATTATGTCAGAACTGTTACCTCTTCACATTCTGTTGATCATGTTAGTTATTTTTTTGAATATTTAAAACAAAATATTACACATTTTACCTATAAGGTGAAAAATACCTACCATCCAAGAGTTGTTGAAAAATTTGTAACAAATGTCAACGCCTGAGCAAACGGAAACGTTCAAGTTCCCTCCTATCAAAGCCCTGGATCTGGGATATGTGAGGCCTAAAGGAGCATTGACAGAGTTGATTGCATTTGTTATAATGCTAATACTGCTAGCACTTAAATAGGTCATATTATGCTAATTTTCAGGTTCAAAACCCTATTTAGGGGTTGTACCAGAACAGGTTTCACATGGTTTCATTTTCAAAAAACACCGTATTTTTTTGTTATACTGCACTTTGCTGCAGCTTATCCTTTCACCTTGTGTGTTCAACGCTTCGTTTTAGCTATGGAGTGATGCATCTCAAGTCTATAAAATCTTTGTTGGGAGTTGCGCCTGGGCGGCTCCTTATTAAGGACTACTAGCTGATCAGAAGCACAGTAGGGTTGGTCGTGAGAAGCCGGTAAACATGGCTTCGGTTCAGCTGTATATGTTCCCCTTACCTGTGTAGCAACATGGACTGAAGCAAGAGTTATTAATTTGTAACAAAAGTATCTTTCATGCATAAAGTTTTAACTGAGCTCTGTCTCTACATCACAGTAACAACTTCATGTCCATTAACTGCCTGGAGGGTAGCTAGTGTTTGGAAGGGAGAGTAGAGGCAGCAGGCAGACGTCTTATCACTGTGTGCTGCAGCTCAGTGTGTTTTTCCACCAGTGTTTGTGAGGGCATGTCGGACTAGCCACTTGGCGAGCAATATGACGCGCATTTTGCTGTGTCGTACCAGGGATCAAAGAGAAACGGCTAGATTACAAACAAGCTGTTTTCAGGCAGGGAGTTCCCATCTCTCGCAGGTCTTTTCTGAGGGAGATGGGAACTCCATTTGGGGTGGACTTTTGGGCTTTTTCACTTTGCAAACCTGTTACATGTACAAAAAAGATATATAACTCAATAAAGGAAAGGGAAAAAGCTAAAAAAGCCTAATAAGACCTCTGTAATATGATTTCCTGTGGTTTGCTCAGATTATATTCTTTCTATGCTCGTAATGAGCTGCACTGTTACTAGACACTAAGACACACATGTTTTTCTTGAAATGGCATTGTTGTCACCTGTCTGAGGAACACAAAGTCAGAGTTTGGATAGACATCTCCACATTTTCTCCATGTCGGTGTTAAGATAAATTTGAGACAATGACCAACCTAGGTCCTGGTGCAGGGTAAAACCTACCATCTAAATCTCCAGGCAGTTTAAAACAACCTCAGCTATTATTTTCAAAGGCTAGTTGACCCAGTGTCATGGAGCATTTAATTTTGGTTTTAAAGTCAGTTGAACACAGTAAATCAAATGCAGTTTGCTGCACTGAGCCCTGAGATCTTTGGTCAGGTTCAGATGGAGTGAGCTCTTTTTTTTTCAGCATCCTGTTTCTAAATCAAAGGGACTGAGATGTGGCGAGATAACAGCTCAGACTAAATGATCTGTCTTTAGTCTGGACAGACTGATGTAACTGATCTACCAGTGTCTTCCTGTCTATTAAAATTGCGTTTGAGCCAACTTATTTCTCTCTTTTTCTTCTTGTCTGTCTTTCTCTCCTTTTTCCACACTATCTCCTTCCTTTATAACACAACTTCATTAAAAGAAATAGCGAGGGAAATGTATCCTCTGCACTTGATTACTTTCTCTGTCACTAGATATGTGGAGAGCTGTCTAGCCGAGCCGTATTACGCTATGTTAACATATCCTATCTGATTTGAACTCTGAGTGAGTTTAGATTAACTAACTGCGCAGCACAGACCAGTCTTTGCTGCAGAAACGTGCAGGATGCACCAGGTCACATTGCTGATTTATATCGACCGCAGCTTTAACAATGCAGAACACGTGAATCGTCATTATTTTTCCCAATCTACTGTTCAAGAAGACAAACTGATGCCAAAGTTAAAAATATTTCTGGCCCTTGGACTGACTAACTGTTGAGCCCCGCTGGTGGAGTTGATAAGCCCCACAGGATGGCACAGCCGGGCTTATCGAGCTCGGCCAAGCCAGAGGACCTCTGCTATCGCTGGAGCCACTGGCAGAGGAAAAAGTCATCCCCTTATCTCCCCTCTGCTGCTGGAGGAATAACACTCCTTCTACCTCCCTTGTCCACTCACTTCAGGTGGTGTTCTCATCTGCGGTGATGGAGCAGAAACTGAAGTCCCGGGCTTCTGAATGACTCCTACATGTTGTAGAATGAAGAGCATGGCTTTTTTGGCATGTAGACAAGATTACAGAAATTCAAGCCCAAGTATTTATTTTCAGTAAGAGAAGTTTATCATCGCATGAAAGGGAACTAATTTCAACACAATAGCAGCGCGTGTGATAATGTGGCGATAGGAAATCTAATGTTGAAGTTTTATGTGCCATAATGAAAACAACGTCGACTCTAAGTGCAGAGTGGAAACTCAGACCAGAGTTGTAGCAGAAAGAAAAACAACCCCTAAGCAGATCCCGTTTGGATGAATTCCAACCAGCCAAGCCTGTTGATCCATCTGTGCTTCTCAAATGCAGACTGCATGGGTCTCAGATGGTGGTGAGTGGGAGCATCTTCTTTTTCAAATGAGCAGAGAAAGTAAACACATGCACTTTGAAAGAAAAGCTGCAGTCTGACATGAGAAGGACATCCTGCTGGTCATGAGGGGAGATTCTGCCTCTTATAAAAACAGCAAACGTCTATTCCTGATTGTCGAAAGAAACTTATTTTGTTTCCCAGCAACAATAACAAATAACATTATATCAATAATATGAGTGCTCCATATGTACATTTTTTGTAAATTTGCTAGAATTTTAAAATACCAGGCGGCATAACAACTTTCATTGCAGTATTAACACTGTTACCCCTGAACTAAATAATTGCACTGTAGTTTGTGAGCTGTAATCTAAAACTTATTGAAGTAAATGTCCTGTATTCAAAATCACAGTTAAGTAGAAGTAAAGAAGTATTATGAGCTAAATATACTTAAAATAGCCAAAGTAAAATAACTTTTTACTTTTACTTTTAATGGCTCGTTTGATAATGTTAAATATTATAGGATTATTATCACTGATGGATTCATGTGTGAGCAGCAAGTGAGTTGGAGCGAATTTGAACTTCTTTATAAAGTGTTGCACTGTTAAATTTGCAAAATTATTATTATATTAGGAAAACAATTCTGTCAATGATTGACTTCAAAAACCTTTTTGGAGGGCAGTCTGTATATTTCCAGCTGTTTTTAAAAATTAAAAAAGGGCACCAGCGCTGCAATTATGAAAAGCAAGAGAATTCTTAAAACAAGGTGATTTGTGTTGAAATATTGCTACACAGATACACACAGACTTTTTTTATAATCTGCAAAAATGCAATATAAAACCGGTAATTTCCCTTTGAAATGTAGTATAATTAAAATATATACTTAAGTATTTAAGTACAGTAGTTGAGTGAATGCACTTAATTGTGCTGATGGATATTTGTGATATACTGTAGCTCAAACAGAAGGCAATATATTTCAGTCAGGTCGCCATCTTATCTAACAGGAAGTAACCTTTTCAGCTTCCTCCAGGCAGCCTGGATTCCACAGGAAGCCCTCTCATAACTTAAAATAGAATCAGTTAATCAGTTAAATATTTTAAAGAGTTAACCAATACTGCACAATATATTGCAGTCTGAATTCAAACTGCTTAAATCTTGGATGTATTCCACAAAAGGATGATAGTTATTAGTAGTCTTTCTTATCAGGCAGCAGGTGTGGTCATAAACTGATGGTGTTTCTTGGCTAAGCTTTGGGAAATCTCTGTGGAATCACCCTTTCCTCCCCACTCCTGCCAAAACCACCGGGCCAAGCGTGTTCTCCTTCCTCTTTGAGTTTACACCTTAAATACCTGGCTCTGCAGGCAGTGTTTGTCCAGAGAGTGCCAAAGTAAATGGCCGTTTTAATCTCTGCTGATTGCTGAAGTGTTAAATCAGAGGGAGACACGCTTTATAGATGTGTATCTTTATTGAAACTGACTGATGAGTCAGAGGCCATGCGGACATGTGCGCATTTAAATGATCTGGTGCACTTGCAGGAGGCGGGACACCAAGAGGCCACGTCCTTGTGGCTGCAACCCAACTGCTGCTTCAGATCAGGACAGTTACTGTACTTATCAGCATAGGGACAGGGGTTGGCTAGAGGAGACAGATGGAGAAAATTACTGGATGCATAAATAAAAACTAAATTTACCTTTTAAGAGAGCAAAGTCCTACATCATCTTCTTTTACAACTTTCTCACTGGTTGAGTTGAATCTCAAAGAGACTTTTCCTGTCTCATTTCATTGAGATCCAGGAAAAAGACAAAGGGTAAAACTAGATGTATCCAGTATTAGGAAGCTGGATGATCTCCATGCTATCTTAAAATCTATCTCTACTAAGTTATCCTAGCTGACTAAGCTAACTACTAACCTGCCCTGCTAATAAAGATCAGGAATGTCATGGTAATGAATGGATGAAAAAAGGGAGTATTTATTTGATCTCTTCTGAAACGTTGTGGCCAGCTTACTAAGATTTAAGTCATCTAGTTGTAACTTTTATATAATCTTTGTGTTTAACTTTTTTGCTGTTTGACTTGGAGTGATTTTACTGCGTTGCTTTATTAGTATGTCACCTGGTCCTGCTTCTATGCTCTCTTTAGATCAATGACTACTATCAAAATAAGTCTGAGATTTTATTGTCACCGTGGACAAATGAAGAATTTAATGTCCTATTGATAATAAATAATATGTTAATAAACAAAGGGTAACAAAAAAAAGTGTTAGGTTAATTGTAAATTTCCTTTTATCTGCATACAATTATGCCATAGTGTATTATAAACTACTTATTCAATGTGCATGTATTGCTATTAAGTGCCGGATGGGCTGATAAAAGTAAAGTGTTACCCAAACTCCAATCAGCCAATTTCATTCACTAAAATGGATGAGAAGACTCCATTGCTGTATTTGGCACTTACTGCACAGTTTGTCGTCGCAGGCATTGGGCCAGTCGGCGCAGGAGGGTCCTGACGTGTAGGGCCGAGCGTATTGGTAGTTTCCACTATAATGTAGGCCAAAGCATCAAATATAATAAGATCAGTGCAAACATGTTACAGATATGTTCTAATTAGGGCAGAGCGTTAGGACAGTGCTTTCTTTGCATCCAAGAATTGCAGGTAAACCAAGTTCTTCAAATGATGTTTCTTTTTTCTTACTTTACTCCCAAATACTTTTAATATTACATAATGGAACTGATCTTGGATCATTTAGCTCAATGGACAGAGATATATTCATGTATGTTCACTAAAAGTGAAAAAATAGTGCTGGACTTTCCATTGATGATGTTCTGTACTTATGGTGGGCAGTACTGGCAGACATAGAAGTACTTGTAATTAGAGTTGGGACTGTAGGCCATGCCACAGCCAACCTGGTTGGACCTGTACCAAACAACCTGTGCAGATAACGAGTGAGAAAATACTAAGTCATCAGGAGCTCATGGCCTTAATGTACAGCATAATATTGATTATAAAGATAATTTTCGGGTAAGTGGTGCACCTGTGTGTAGTGTCCGATCACTCCTCCGTTGATGGTGCCCACCGCGTAGCGCCAGTCCTTCACCTTGTCGTACCAGGACTGGATGGCATTGCTCCAGGTGTTCTTGTGGCTGGACATGTACAGCTTCTCTCCACAGCCGCTAGCTACAGTTAAAAAATGAGGAATAAAAGATACTTTAGTCTGATAATCCATGTGTATGATCTGCAGTGACATTTTATTTGCATTACTCGTTTATTCACTGCAAGGACTAATGTTTCTGCCATTAAATACTGTAGATATGGTGGACACAGTGTCTTAAATAGCTGCTAAGTAATTTCATTAGTCAGGGCTTCAGTGTAAAGTTTAATGTCACATGATGGTTTAAAATGCTGTTTCAGAGGATTTTACACTCTGACGAGAATAAAATGCTTGAGGAAATTCAAATTTCTTGTGATTTCTGGCATAGAAATTGTCAAATAAAAGCCACATCGTTAAGTAACAGTCGTGTGCTCGTAAAATGACAGTGTGGCTGACTTTTTCTCAGGTATGGTTAAAAAAAGTGGTATAATGAATTCACTGCTGATCTCTCTGGAGCTGGCAGGGCTGTGCTGCATGGAGCAGGTGTTAGCCCATCTCTGAGCGTTGGCTGCAGCCTCGTTGTTCCAGCTCTGTGGGGAGCAGAGGATACATCAGCCATTAGCAAATGTAGACCTTCAGTATATACACCAGAACATCTCCTAGTGCTGTGTGCTTATCTGAAAGATCATTTTATGTTTTTTTATTGATATGCTGGAAAAAGGAGCATGTGTAATATCAAATCAAGCACTAATGAGCTGGATCAGAGGTTTTCAAAAGTTGGAGGCAGGCCTCCCCACAGGGGCTCCGGTTTCAGGAGAGGCTAAGTGAATGGAAGTAAAAAGGTATTACATCAGTTATCAAAAGGGGATCACATAGAATAGCCTACATGTGTGATTTGGTTAAAGAGGGATTTCAGAGATACAGTTGTTTTGGGAGAATTTACAGTCTTTCCTACTTTCCTAGAGTGAGAAACTAATAACTATTTTATGTATTTGGTTATGTCAAATGGTAATATTAGCTCATCTTGGCTCAATTGTTGAGTGTCTACAGGATCAAATAGCATAATCACTAAGCAAGTAAACTAATAGAGTGTGAGGGGGTGCCTTTTTCCAAGTTTTGAGGGGAAGCACATATGCAGCTAAATCATGGCTAAAGGTTTTGTTAATTTATAATAAAAAAAAACTGTTATAGTAAAGTTTTGGACTTAAGCTTGAAAAAACAACCATGTATTTTAACTAAAAATAAATGTGCCCATTTTTTCAGTTTAAATAAAATGTTGATTATATTCTGGAATTATTTTGAATAAATGACTATCATGGCAGTGCAGACACCATGACAAGAGACATGACAAACACTGTCTCCATGTTACCATTTTTAACATGTTGCTAGCAGGGTGTTGTGCTTGTTCACAATCTCACTCTGGTCTGAGGAAGAGGCCACAGCAGTCCCTAAATAAACACAATTAAAAACAAAAACATTTTTGAAGTTTGAATGTGTATGAGTATACTGATTCATATAATATTAATTAATTAACACTCACCCTCCTTTGGGTATGGTATTCAGAGATGAAAGAGGAATAATAGTTAATAGTTAATAGTTTTATTGCACCTCTGAACCACAAATAAACAAATGTATATTTAGACATAGGTAGATTTTTAAGATGACAAAACATGCAATACACACTTAATATAATTCCCAGTTAGAGAGGACATTTCATTTTACTTACTGCCATGGGCTCCACATCCTCTGCCGATGTGCTACCAACCTGCAGAGCAGCAAAGAGACCCAAGGCACATAGGAAGCCGAAAGTGTATATTGTCATGGTTATGTCCAGGACTGTTAACCTCCGAGACCAACAGGGGTGACATATATATATACGTGGGACCAGACAGACACGTGAGACATGAACAAACAAACTCAAGGGCATCTTAGTTTTTTAAAGAATTACCAAAGTGAAGATAGCATTTTGTCAACATAGCCCCTGTGAAACGTCCTTGTATGGAAAGCTGCAAGTCTGTATTTACCTTGTACATATGTGTTCTTTGTTTTCTCTATGGCAAGGTTATGAGGAGAGGGTGTGCAATATCGTAAGCGTTAATTTAACCTCAATAATTACAGTTAAAATAAGTTAAACTAACATTGGCACAACCCTGTATGCAGGATAAGCGGTTGACGATAGATGGATGGATGGATGGATGGATGGATGGATAGGAAGTAACATTTGGAGCATTGTGAAGATTTGAAAAAATACAGGCCTGCCCTGTTAAAAACACCTCCATAAGCTGTCAAGGACAAAAGAGGAAAAGTATTTTTAAATCTTATCAGAGACGATAAGTAAAATTAGAATTACAGCCACAGAATTTTTTAGCTTAAGAAAGAACAGCAAAGAATGTATAATCATAGTATGATATTTACTCACAGAGACTTATGATAACCCTTTTCAGGACAGTAACACATGATGTGTTAGAGACAGAGAACTGAGCCAGTTCTCAGTGTGTATTAGTGTGTTGAGGTTGTGAAGGTGAAGAGATGAGTTGACCCATAACATTTGACATGTTTAGCTGTGAGGCACCTGATTTTTTGGGGGGTGAGGACGGGACTCTTTATGTATTGGTATCACAAACAATCAGTCGATTAATTGAGAAAATCATCAGATTAATCCATAATGAAAATAATCATTACTTGCAGTCAGATACGTAATAGTTAAAAATGACACCATCTCGCTTATAACAGTAAAATGCTGCTTACACATTAATGCATCAGTAATAATGATATATTATACTGTATAATAGAGGAAAACTCATGGGCACCATTAAATACTTTGACTTCTGTTATAATTATAGACTTCTACATGAGTAACATGATCAGGATAGTTTATTACTATTTCTACAGTGTAGTATTAGTTCACCACTGATGATAACCTTATTTTTTATAATAAATGCTAGAATCTGAATCAGCTTTATTTGCCAAGTAGCCTATGTGTACACATATCAGTTTTTGTTCCATTGCTCTCAATGTACTTACCCACATCAAGAAAAATTTTCAGGAAGTTAGATAGAAATAGCTAAAAACAAGGACAACTACAACGTCAACAAAAACATTTAACTATAATTTACATAAAACATTAAAAAATGTGTATATAGTCTACTGTATATAAAAAGCAACCATGAACAACAACATGCATTATCTATAGCCCTATACAAGTTAATAAACTGTAAATTGTAAACAAGAATATAATAGCGCAAGGGAATAAATATGTGATAGGTTACTTTAGATTCATTTTTGATAATGATTATGTTTATGTACACAAAACAGTGTGTTCAACCTATATATAATGTATAATTTGCAGAAGGCCTAGCCCACATTGGATGTTTTAGTGTTTTACTGTTGCATTTATTATAGCGTTACTTGTTTTTACATTGTGTGTCTGTAAAGCGTTTGTCAATATTATCAATCAATACATAGAGCGTAAATAATGCACAGTGTGTTGATCTGCTCCCCTCCTGCGATGAACACTTGTAGGTACAACGTCCACTGAGCATGCGCGGAGCATCCAGCGGGACTGGCGTACCCAGACATCATCATCACAGGTTCAGCTGAACATCCTCTTCCATACGGAGGCATCTTCTTCATTTATTCGTGCTCTTTTATTTATTTATTTTTTATTTCTTCTTCGCTGCTGCGGTGTGAAAACAAACAGCGCGCGGGGAGCAGAAGCCATAAGATGAAGAAACGTTATGTGGACGCGAACAGGCTACGGAAAATGAAAAAGCTGAAAATAACGGAGAAGCTGTCCGAAAGGTAGCGAGCGAGCCGCGTCGCCTGGCGGAGGCTGCTTTTGTTGTGGTGCCCGTCTTTGTGTAAATTTCAGCCGTCGTCATCCCGCTCACCTGTCTGCCTCACGTCGCCATCACTTCATGTACCGTCTCGCATTTTTACATGAACCAGTCTGGGGCTCGAACAGGCTTCAAAACGGCGAGATTGCGGAGTCAGATGCGTAGAAATGTTGTGCGACTTACTTCAGCCTACATTGTTTACAGAAAGGTAGAATTTCGCAGCTGTGCAAGTTAACGTCGGCCTGCTTCTCCCCAAGCTGTTTCATCTGCTCCTACACTGTCTCGTGTGTGTTCTGTGGCCAAATTATGTGCACAATTAACACATTATGCTTGTCTTGGAATCTGGATATTAACATGTTTTTACCTTTTAAGCTGAAGAAAAGCAGCTATTTTTGCGCATGCAAGCACAATTTTTAAAGCGTCTAGACGAGGGTCCTGACAAGAGAAGATTGCCTCAGGAGAAAGGACCCATTTGTTTAGGGTTTTTTTAAATTTAGACAGAAAATTAAGACATTTTAATATACTGTATATTGAAAATACAGACTCTGAATTTAAAGGATGTTTTTTTTTTTTTTTTTAAATGCTGGAAATGAAATATATAATTGTTGCTGCTTTTTTGAGGACTAACTTGTATATTTGGCAGCGATGATGAAAATACCTGTAAGATAAATTAAAATACACTTTATTGGTAATATTACAATACATATTTGAACTAATTTAAAGAATTGAAGCTGCTGTAGTCCTTTCTTTCTGTCCCTCCTTAAGCTAAAAGATTACATGTTGCTTTTCTTGTTGTTGCACATTTAGCATGTATGATTAAAAAAATACCTGTAAGATAAACTAAAATACAATCTATAAGTTACATTATAAGGCAAATTAGAACTCATAAAAAGAGTTTAAGATGCTGTGGTCCCCCCTTTGTGTCCCTCTCCATGGTCTTTCAGATAACATGTTGCATTTTATTGTTGTGGAATTACATGTTTAGTATTATTTTTAAAAATCCCTGTAAGATACATTTAAACACTCTTTGTTTCAATAACATTAAAGGGGAGATTTTAACTTGTATGTCCAATAGGATGCTGTGGTGCTCCCTCTGTCCTCCAGATGAAATATTGCCATGGTTACCAAACAAAGAAGTGGTGATGTGATAGCGGCCTATGGATGAGCAGAACAAAGGAGGAAACCACAGCCCCTGTTTGGCTCGTGGTCGTCTAATAAAATGAATAAGGGAACATTGTCATTGTTCTTATAGTGCCTCTACTGAAAAGGACAGAGCGCATTCTCAAGATGCAGCTGCTCAATTATAGGCTTAGCATTGTGTATCCGATTTCCAGCCTTCCAGTATTGGCTTCCGTGTGTGTTTAATGTCTTAGCTTAAGAGGCTTCACTGCATCTGAAGTGTCTTTATTCACCAGAGTCAGAACCTGCGCTACACATTTGTTTAATTTGTCACTTGCGTATGTTTTATGTATAATAAATATTTACTTTTTATTATTTGTCTGTCTTTTTGCAGTGTGTACACCGTCCTTAAGTTTATGATGATGTGGACGCTGGTGCTGCTGGCAGATTTTATTCTTGAATTCAGACTGGAGTACCTGTGGCCATGCTGGCTCTTCTTTGGGAGCGTGTACACCACTTTCCACTGCCACGGGCTGGTGAGAACCCCTGCTGTGTGATTTCATTTTGAGTCCAGTGGCCCAGATGATAATAGTCTCGCAGACTGAAACCGATTGTACTGAAATTAATTTTCTTTGTTTGCAGGTTATTTGTGTTGTTTTTGTTTGTGCTGCCTTCACTCTGGACATCTTTTGTTTAATTTTTGTTCCTTTGCACTGGCTCTTCTTTGTGGCGAGCACCTATGTGTTATTCAACTACATATGGCACACGGGTGAGTATGTGGATTATCGTTTGTTTTGTTTTGTTTTTTTTTCCCCCACACGTGACAAAATATGTCAAACACTGTTGTTCTCATAAAAATTAGGCTTTCATGGTTATGGATTTACTGCTTTTTTTGCGAGTTACTCAAATTATAATTGAATTAGCAGTTATTTTATTTGAACATGTATAGCAGTGCTTCTTCACATCTGATTATTTATATATTTTTCTGCAGAGAAAGGCATCTGTATATCAACGGTGTCCCTGTGGATTCTGCTTGTGTACACAGAGGCTTCACTTCGACTCAAAGACCTTAAAACCTCTCATGCCAACCTTTCTCATCTTTTTGCTGCACACTGGTATGTTGATTTAATACAAGTCACCTTTTCTGCTCTTAAAATACTTTTCAGAATTGAGATTTCTTGCATGAAATGAAATATGTAAAAATCTGAGTAACAATTAATAATAGAAACCTGTTAGCCAAGATCTGTTTATATCTTTGTGGTGTGACATGCATATTCTAACTGTGTCTTTTTCTCTCTGTATTCTCGTTCAGCATTGGATATCCTGTAGTGTATCTAGGTTTTTATGCCACCTGCTATTTCACCAACATCTTTAAGCTGCGTATACAAAAAGCAGTGCAGAGTGAGAATGATTTCCACATGCACCTCCTGCAGCACTCGCTCCCTCCAGGCCTGCAGGTTTACCCCAAGACTGGCACAGATGGCAGCAGCAGTGAGTCTTACACTCTTGTAACTACCATTCTTAAAGTCTGCAGGGTGCTTCTAATTAATTTTGTTTGTCAATCAGTAGTATTGTGTCCAGTGCTGTGAGATCAGAAGTTCAAGTCTCTGCAGGTGCTGCTTTTTTGTTTGTGTGTCTAAGTTAACCACTCAGTACAAACTGTTTATTCCAAATGAACAGAGGGAAAGACCTACCCAAATCTAGGGGTTAAGAACAACAATTATGTATGTAAAAATAATATTATTACTTTAATGTATCAATAAAATCCTCAAGATTTCCAATAATAACACAACCATACAGCACCTGCTGCTTTACAAGTCAATTCTCAAACTCTTCAGGCAATGAGAACTGGGAAGATATCTGCAGAAATCTGGGGAACATTTGAAGAGGTCAGCCCTTTCTGCAAAAGAAGGAATTCTTACACAATGCAATTACAGGGGCTCTATTAAATCCTTTAAAATCTTTCTCAGATTACCCTTTATTTTTTCCCAAATTTCGTGTTTTCCAGTTTCATTTTTCTATGTTACACATTTAGGCACATTTTCTCATCAGAGTGTAATCATATGGTGGATGAACAGTTCTGAAAGAAAATATTACAAAAGTAATCAAATCAGACAGAGGCAACTCTCACATGGGCAACAACTTCTCCTTCTCCTTGTCCATAAGTGACATCAAAACATAGCACTATAGTTTTTGTTTGTTTGTTTGACTTAAGTGCTGTGGGAAAAATGCATAGGAAAACCTAGATTCTTATAAAGTGCTTCCAAATTTTGCATATTTCACAACATTCTCCATTTACAGTCAAATCCCTTTTTATTATTCACATTTTCCAACCCCTGGAAAGTTTGGTGCTCTAAATTACTCCCTTCTTTCCCCTTTTCATCCAAGTGAAAATGATGACTACAGAGCTGCTAATTTTTTTTAATACTTTTTTGCTTTGTTTTCTAGTATAAACACAAGAGAAGCTCAGTTGGGGAAGGAGCACAGATGAGTCAATCCAGGTTATGTAAAGTTATAAGGAGGATGAATCCTTTTGACTGCAGAAAGTCACAAATCTTGTAACTTTCTCCACAGCTGTTTACATCAAAGACATCAGGCTGTAAACATCTTTGTACCAGTTATATCCCAGCTGCAGAACAAGACATTGAGCTTTTTTGTGCTTGTACCTGTGTTTGCAGGCTCAAAATGGAAGATAAAGCCGGAGTCGACTCAGTATCAGTGTCAGAACGGCGCTGCAGTGGCCCATGATGAGGGACACACTGTGGACTGCCTCCAGATCCGCAGCGAGGAGAGAGCGACAGAGAAGGGAACACAGGAGGTGAGGTCCGCTGAATCAAACCGACGGCCATCACCGTCCAAACCTGGTGAGTCCAGAGACCTGCTCCCCTGTGGGGCAGGAGGAGCAGAATCCTCTACAACCCAGGAAAATCTACCTCACAATGAGCCAGGAAGCAAAGCCACACGGGCAGCCAAAAGCTCCTCGCCAAAAGCCCGCAGAGGCAGCACAAACACTCCTTCACCACCTGCAGGGAGAACTGAGAAGAAACAGAGATCCAGCTCAAAAACAGTTAGCCCCAGCCGGGACTTAGCAGACAAGAGTGCCACAGCAGCTCAGAATTACCACGCTGAGCAGATGGCCAAGTATGCCACTATTGACTTTACTTCAGTACAGATTGAAATTAGACATGTGAAGGTGAAATGAGAACTAAAAGATCTCTTTCTCTTCCTATTTTATTTTTCAGGCTCGAGCAGGAGCTGAGGAGGCTGAAAGGCGAGGTCCAGGCGAGCAGGCAGAGCGAGCAGGAGCTGCGAAGTCACATCTGCAACCTGACCAACAGCGAGAGGAGCCTGAGACCAGAGGTTTCCCTGCTCAGACAGTCCAACATTCTGCTCCAGAGCAAGTGAGTCGACCACCAGATTCACAGCTAAAGGCTCGTCTTTGGCTCCTTCTGTAGGCTGTTTTACACATTACACATAAAATTAGACATAAATTCATACAGAAACGCTGCTAGAACTATAGATGTCTGTGACAGCAAATCGTTTAAGGATTCATGTAATGGACCATAACTCATATCAAGGAACTGTGGCTCACGATTGTCACCCATAATTCTCCTTCATAATTGAATGAAACTACTTGACTCTTATCTATATCTTCATCTCTATCTTTCACAAAAAAGAGATCTTAAATACATGAGAATATTCTGTTTTTATTTATATGGTTTGGGGCTTCTAAAACTACATCTGACATCTTGAACTGATATGATGAGCATGGATTAGAGTTTTAATCATGCTACTTAGAATACTAAAGCAAATATTGTAACTTATCAAGCTCATAGTTTCATAATTTGCAAAATATTAATGCCCACTCTCGCACACCCAACCACTTTCTTTGATTGTGGATTTACAGCATTGTTCATTTATTGCTTACGACAAACACTTTTACTTTTGGCTAATTATTTTCAATTAATTCAATTAATTTTATTGATTCCTCCTCTGATTATTTTCTTTTTAATTAATTCATTAATTGTCAAAAAAATGTTTTAAAAAATAGGGAAAAATGTCCATGCCATTTCTCCAAAGTATTTCCTTTTGTGCAACCAACTGCCCAAAAGAAAAAATAATTAATTTTCTGTCATAGAAGACTGAGAATAACAGCAAAAAATCACATTTTAGAAGCTGTAATGTGTGAATATTTGGCATTACATTGATGACTAATGTGTTATTAAAATGATTTATGATTAATTCTATGTCAATCTACTAGTTGTTTAATCAAACAGTCATTTGAGCTCTAGCTAATATGCAATTCACATTAGTTAAAGACACTTTCTAGGATTTTCGATTAATGCAGGGTTATGACAGGAATAGTAGGCTTTAATTGCTGTGTAATTAGTAAATTTTTATGCATTATGTTTCTCTGGGTTACACAATAGTAAAAATGTTCCTCCACAACATGTGGCACCACAGTTTTTAGTACTCTGAGCACATATAAGCTTAAAAAAAACGTGCTGAAAATGTTTTACTTCATTACATAGTCCACCAGTCACCACACCAAATCCTCATCCACCTGCCAGAGGCTTTAAATCTGGTTTGAGCATGTTATGCATAGTTTTGATAAGACATGCTCCAGTTTTTAAAGCAAGGTGCTCTCCAGTGACTAAACAACTATGGAGAGGATGAAAAACATGCTCACGTCTTCTGTTTTTTTCCGAGGCTCTCTGAAGTTAATCCCAAACAAGTCTACTTGAATGTGGCAGTAGCCCACCTGTTTATAGTCTTATTTTTGACATAATTTAAAGTGAGTTTAATGGGTTTTCTTCAGGATTCTGTGTCTGACTAAAACCAAGCAGAGGGACAAACAGAGCAGTGCGATGCTGGAGAAGAAGACCAGAGCAGAGACCGAGGCCAGACTCTCTGTTGAGAAACAGTTGGCTGAGCTTCAGGCTCAGAAACTGGAGGAAGCAGCCAACACAGCAAGAAGCCTAACAAACAGGTAAATCACACCTATCATCAAACCCTTAAAATTCCTTGTTACTGAAGAGGCTTTGTGCCTGGAAAGTAAAGGTGGACTGTTTATGATTAAATGCAGCTGTATGGCCTAACATTTGAAGAAACTGTTCAAATTTGCTTTCTTAGATGAGGAGATTGATATCAGTCGCTTGTCTTGTGTGTTCAGCATGAAGCTGGAGTTAGCTGCTCATTAGCTTAGCTTAGCATGAAGACTGAAAACAGGGGGAAACTTCTAGCTTGGCTCGGTCCAAAGGTAAGAAAATCTGCCTACTTGAACCTCTAAAGTTTGTTAATTAATATGATATATTTATTTATATTTATACTTGTTTATTAAATACACAAACCTTAAGATTAAAAAACACCATTGGTGGTTTCACAGTTATGTGTGGGATATTTCCCCCCTGTAAAACCACACATTTTTGTTTTACACTTTGGGTTTTGTATGCCTTAAAACAAACAAGATATAACTTAAATTTAATTTAATTAGTGAGCTATAGAAGTGCTAGCAGGCAGTTATGGTTCCCTTTGGACAGAGCCAGCCTGACTGTTTCCCTCTGTTTCTAGTCTTTATGTTAAACTAATCTAACTGTAACTGTAACCTTATATTGAACGTACAATATGACAGTGGTATGAATCTTCTCATGTCAATTTTTTCAAGAAAGTGAAAGAGTATATTTCACAAAATGTCGAAGTATCCCTTTAATACACACATGACATCTAACAGATATTTTTATGGAACCATGTTCATGTGTGGAGTATAAATAAACAAGACCAATGTAAAAAAAAACAACAAAAGCAAATGAAATGTCATGTTTCTTTCTGTGTAAACTGGTGTTCACCAGGCCCTCTCTCACTGTTCAAAACTGTTATTTTCTTCATCTCCTACACCAGGCAGGAACACTGTGAAACCCAAATGTTAAGGAAAAGAGTTAAAGATCTAGAGACAGAGTACAAACAACTACAGCTGGAGTATCAAGTGAAAGAGAGTCGTGTGGTAGATCTAGAGAGTGATGTTGAGGTATCTTTTCACACTATTCGGGAATGAACTTGTGAGTTTAAGTGTCTGTGAGTCAGTTTGGTCATGTAGTCCTTTTGCTGTGTAAGTTGTTTCTGATTGTAATGTATTGTTCTTTGTGTTTGTAAAAATATTAGAAATCAGAATGGCTTTCATTGTGGATATTTAGTGTTTTATGTTATTTTGGCCTGAAGTCAAAATATTGCACTTTGTCATCCTATCAGTATGCAGTAATAGTGTATGGCTGTTTGTTGTTTTGACATCAGGTGTGTATATCGTACTATGTGGTATTTGATTTCATTTTAGTGACATACTCTCCATGAAGCATGTTGAAACGCAAGCCAGGTCTTTCATAAAAACATTGCACTGCTTTAATGAAAGAGTACGGGTCACCTCGCTCAAAATGTGTCAGTGTTAACACAGAAAGAATCATCCCTCAGAGCATCTCTGTAATAATGTGCAGCTTTCATGTTTTTTGAATGGCTGGCCAATTCATCATCAGTGTGTGGACAGTGTTTTCTCTGTGGTGCATTGGTTCCCTAAGTGAATTAACCTAAACACATGTCAATGAAGAAAAAAAAAGAAACATCAAATATTAAAAAGGTAAAAAAAAATACTTAGGAAACCAAAGCGCTGACTCCGTCAGTGGTCATCGCACGAGGTTTATTGATGTTTTTGACGTTTTACACATGTTCTTACTGTTTAATGTGCTTTTTGGACTCAGGCTTTGGGAAAGTACCGCTGTGTGGAGAAAGAGACAGACATGCTGCTGTCCACTCTGTCAGCCATGCAGGAGAAAGCTCAACACCTGGAGTACAACCTGAGCGCCGAGACTCGCATTAAACTGGACCTGTTCTCGGCTCTGGGAGACGCCCGCAGGCAGCTGGAAATTGCTCAAGGTTCTCACTCTTTCATTCTTTGACATTTGTTTTGTCTCCCTGTGCAACTTTTATTTAAAATTCTTGTCTTTTCTTAGTGCCGGGGACTTTTTTACGCCATACTGCTTTCGCTAAAAGGGTCACTGTGTTTTAAGTGTTTGTTCATGTGTCTGATTGTTATTTTGAGGAAAACTAGACAATGAACCAGGGGACAAGTGAGGAGTTTCTGGTGTAAATCTGGATCCAATAGCACCACCATATGGCCATAAATGCACTTTGTATTTTGGCTCCACTTCTTAACCTTTGCAGGACAATTAATGTTTTTCTCTAAATTGCTTGATATAAGACAAATATTGTTTCTTAGGCTGCACACATTTTTGCCATTGCAATTTTCTTTACAGTCTTTTTAACCTTCCCATTACAAATTGAATCCAGACTTCTCCAGACATGACACATAATGTATTTGGATGACACATTTATTCATTTGTTTTTACATAAACTGCCATAACTCTTTGACACGTTGTGCAGCCGCATTTCCATGATACATGGACGCATCAACTAATCAAAAACTATAGATTGGATAGATGGCGCTACATAAACATGATAAACATAACTAATTATCAGGCTAACTTTAGATTTTTTCTTTAGATTTCATCACCAAACGCCATATTATTCAAAGACAGGATTTAGGTACAAACAACTTGGCTGTCATCAGTCAATCAACATAGTGAACTGCCTGTTACTCTGTGTTTTGATGTAAATTTGAATCCAGATGCAGGTTAAACAATAACACTATTAAATAACACATTTAGAACAGTGTGTAGCCTTGGTAAAGTATGTTGTGTCTGATTGGTTTCTAGTTTTGAATAACTGACTTTTATGCTTTCTAACTTCTATATAGTCAGCTCTATCGTAGCTTTCATCAGTTATTCGACTTTAGTCATTAAGAGGATTTGAAATCAGAGACAGCTGCCATATGGACTTAACTTAAGGGTAGTTTTTATAGTTGGTGAAGCTTGAGGCAAGAGAAGAACTATGAGAATCAATCTTTCACACATTATAGTTCCTAAATGACTTGAAGAGTTATGTATCACTACATCCTGCAGTATCCACCCCCTCATACAGTATGTATCCGTCTGACAGATAAAGTGATGAAGCAAGACCGGGAGATACGGGAGATGAAGCAGAAGATCGCGGAGGTGATGGCTGTCAGTCCCGGCGTATCCTACGTGGCTCCTCGGCCCCAGGTGCCGCAGTATCTCACCAAGTTACTCAACTCTGAGCGCTACATGCTGAATCCACGAGCACTGATGTACCAGTGTCTGAAGAAATAAAAGATGTCATCGCCTTTTGCTGATCCTCAGACCTCTATGGCAGACCCCTCCAACATAAAACATGAGGGGAGGGGGCTAATGGATTTTATTACAGAGCTAAATCACAACATGAAGTCATCTACTTCCAGCCATGAGTGGAACCAGAATGAGCCTTCACAAGTCGAATGCCTTTTGCTGCACTGATGGTGCTATCTTGACATTATTACGTATATCTCCTATTTCTTCCCACATTAAGGGTTGAATAGTTTCTCTCCAAAATAAGAAATCTGATATGCAGAGCTGCTGTAGGCACACCTTTCATGAGAAGATACACTCGTCCTAACAGCATTAACCATAAAGCACAACATTTCTTCAAATTCGGACCTGTAGATTTGTCTAAATGAAAATCTGCTACTGGGTTTGGACATTTATACACAAGAGACAAGTGTCAAAACAATGAAACAAGTGTTTCCTGAGCACAGTGGTTGTGTCTCTCTTGTCTGAGGTCAGATATGATCTCAGATCAGTAAACATGAATTTGCCATTTACTCATGTCACATGATTTCTTGATATTTAAATTCTAAATTTATGGTAGCAAGATTTAAGTAGATAAATCTTGCTACCCTACGCAATAACATGTTACCTACTGTAGCTTTAACTCTGCACAACTCTGTATTTCCTGGCATGAAAGTAAAACTAAACACTCAAAATTATTTATGTCTTTATGAAAAGTATTATACTTTTTTTTTTTTAAAGTTTTACTATTTATAATACAATCTTTAAATTATTACAGAATGATCTTGATCTGCAGTAAAAATAACATGGTAAAATTTTAAAGTCTTGTTTATCCCTTTGAGTCAAATGATTTTTAGTATATATTAGAACAAAAGGAACTAATAGACCTTTTACACAGCAGACATCTTGATGTGTCATACCAGGAAAAGCACAGCTGTTACTAATAACACAAACAATGGCTCTGTTTTGTTCATGTGTCCAAGTAGACCGTGACAGTGAGCCAGCGTGCACAATAGCAGGACCCTGAAGCTGAAGCAGCTAAATGGAATTCAGCCATCATTCATTTGATTACGTTTTTCCTACTGTGACTTGTCAACATATCTTCTGTAAAAAAAGGCCCTTTAAAATATTACAATTTAAAATTTCATACTGCGACAGATTTTGGTAAAACGTGTTAATTTAGACGTGAGCTCTGTGAACCATGTCTCAATATACAGAGATGATAAATTAGTTGTGTTTATGGACTTCCTTTGAATTATAAAAATTTAAATAAACCTTTATTTGATAAGATACAAATATTAGGTCCAATCAATATACAATATATATATACAATTCTCTCAAAGCATAAATATAATGTTTAGCTGACATATTCTAAATTTCTAAGGAGAGTATGCAACAAGATGTTCTTGTCTGTGCCTGTAAATAGTGGATTAAGATTAATTGAATTGTACTGAAATTCATATGAAAGTTATGGGTTCATCAAGTGAATACATTTTAACAGCTAAAATACACAGTGCTCAGAGTTGCGCACATTTCGATTCAACGGTTGTTTTTCTGTGAAGCTTCCTGGCTAAGATGTGGGAGATGAGAACAATTTGCAGTGGTTAATATCTGTCTTTGTTTGACACCTGACACCTAACAACTATATTTTGGTTTTTAGCAGCACCATGGTGGAAAAATTGTGAAAAAGCTTCTGAACGGTTCCCACACAGTTGTGAATAACAAGGAACCGTGTTGACCAAACATGGTTCATGGATTTAATTACTGTGCCTATATACATTACTTTCAAACTGGGAAGTAAAACACAAATTTAATGTGACAGAGTAATGTGTTTGAATTGAAGTGCTATGTACTGTTTTTGTAGTTTTGTTGTTTCTGTCTTTTCTTTTTTACTCACTATGTACAGAATTGAAAATACCCACGCAGCTAAAAATCACTCATGAACTGGATGTCGCCATTTTCGTAGCTTTTTATTTAGAGCGTGTTTCTAGGGTGTTTTATATCAAAAATATTTTTTAGTCTTGCTGTACTTTTATTATACTGCTGTAATTTTGTACGGCAATGTGTTTGTCAGCATGAAATGTGTTTTATTCAACTGTTATTTGAGCACACATTGTGACTTTAAGTATGTACATGAATATACTTGTACAAGGGCTACAGTTTCTTAAAATTTTGAACAAATAGTTAATTCAAACAGTGACACTCTGAGGAAAGAGATCACGTTCCTGATACACCAGGATGGGTTTTTTTGTATAAATAATTTAAACAATTGAATTTTGTCTCATTTGTGTTTCTCTGTTTGTACATTATCTTACTGTCTTTCTAATTTTTCTCCTGCTTTTCTACAAGGGGAAACATAAACTGTTGAGTTTTAGTGTAATTGCTTTCAAATGCATTTCTTTTGGGGTTTTTTATGACCCCTAAGAGTTCAACCAAAGAGAGGTGTTCTCTATTTTTTAGCATTTTAAACCCCATTTTTTGTCTCCAAAGTGATCAAACTCCAGTTTCTTTTTTACTAACTTGTTCACTATACATGCATCACAACGTTGTAAGCTAGAAACCCTGAGCCAAGTTATGTAGACATTTATATATACACGTTATGAAATTAGTGTTGCAGTTTTCAAACCATGCTGTTGGCACATTTAAGAACTGCCGTAACAGAGAAGAAATCATCTCAGTTACACATATATACACCAGTATCGTCTGCATAGATATGAAAACCTGCTCCATCTATATCTAAAGTCAAGTGGACCAATGATAAAACCCTTTGGAACTCCTTTTAACTCTCTGTAGGTGTCTACAGATAGAAAGCCAAATTTTCAAATTCACACTAATTTTACATTTGTATTCCAAACAGCCACCTGTACAGATACTAGCTGTTAAGTAGCAATATACACACCAACTGTATGTGTGGTTCTCATTAGGAATTTCTGATGAAATCTTAACAGAGATGACTATCTTTAATTTTTAATAAGAGGCTAATCTTACAATTCTTTAAAATATTCTTTATTTGACCATGAAAGTTGACATTGTCAGTATAAAGCTACTTCTGGTAAACACAAAACACCAAGCAATGACTTGAAGTGCTGATAGTGTAATTTTTTTATTTCAGGAAGTGAAAAAAAGGGGGAGGGGTAAATGCATTGCAGAAACAGAGCAGTGTCCAGCATACAGTGTCCAAGATGGTTACAAGCATGCCAGGCAGTCCCACACTTCTCGCAGTATCTACAAACAGCATAGAGTGGACAAGTTTTGAGTACGAACTACATTTTTAATGACACAATTTCCAATTCATCAAAGTTCTGCCTGTTTGTGTTAAAAGAGCCAGAGGACATGGGACATTTCAAACAGCATGTAAAAGTGTACAGCAGTGCAAACTAGCAGAGAGTTCCCCAAACGGTTAACAACGTGAAGAATACTAATGATTCAGAGCCACTTTACTGAAGTGTTAACAGGTCCGAGCTAGATTACTTGATTCTACCACCATCTTCGTTCAAATGATCCAACTCCAGAAACAAACTACATGCATGCATCACTTTCCATTTAAGACTGAAAAGCATTCATGCATTCACCAATGCTGGTAATAAACACCCTTCAGATCACATGCTTCACTT
Source organism: Lepomis gibbosus (assembly GCA_029875015.1). Lineage (NCBI taxonomy): Eukaryota > Metazoa > Chordata > Actinopteri > Centrarchiformes > Centrarchidae > Lepomis > Lepomis gibbosus. The sequence continues at coordinate 9,456 of JAPMOB010206058.1, read as the reverse complement.
AGATCTAAACAACCTCTCCTGTGTAAAATGCCACCTAAAGACAACTTTTCATAGACCTAGCCAGGAACGATAAGTGCTGCAATGGGCTACTTGTAAAACCGAAGCTACAGTAGTAGTTGGACCACAGTCAAGTGATGACACCCCCTTTTCATAGAAAATAACAGCATGACTTAAAGAGAGCAACTAAAAGCATACATTCAAACAACCACCGGCCTTAGTGCTGGAAGTGAATCACAGTACATACTCAAGAACAGATACACAAATAAATAATTAAAATTTTCATATTTTCTTCGCTGTAGCTTTTCAGATTGTGTTGTAGCTCTATATTTCATGACTGTTGATTAATTACAGAACCTTTGAAGTAAAAGTGACGCTGCATCTGTTCCGTTACTAGCCTGATGCATTTGAGTCTTCGAAAAACCAATACAAGGTAGGAAGATGTCTCACTCGCTGCTCAAGAGAAAGTTTTAAAAGGACCAGACAACCAGACTTAACTTCACAACACCATAATACATACACATCAGTATGCTGAGACAAGGTTTTTTTTTTCATACAGACAACTATTTAACAGATTTAAGTAAAAATGTTTAAAATACAGTTTTTAATACTGACTTAAGGAAAATACTGTTATCCAGTTTTATTTGGCTTACCTCTACCATTTCTTTACTACTTTAGAACTTAAAAGAAATTAGCCAAAAAGAGAAAACATTGGTATTTTCCTGTAAGTTGCAACTAGGGTTTTCCTCTTTTAAAAAGAGAAGCAGATGGCTGTATTGGGTGGGAGGGAAAAACAAACAAAACAAAAGATAAAAAGCAACAACCACTTAGTGGCAGCTTTTCCCACCAGAAGATGCAAGGACAGGCTGCAGAATTTGCAGCCAGACCAAGGCTTCCTCCTCCGTCCTCGCAAAGCTTTCCTGCAACTCAGAGGTGGAGCAAAAAGCTAGTCCTGTTGTAGAGGACGAGGAGGGCTGAAAGAAGGCCTAGTGAGTCCTCCGCTACGAGGACACAGTCACCGGATTAAGAGAACCATTCCGGCTGTAGAACTTTGAGAAGGCCTCTTCAAGAACGGATGCAAGTCGTGGCTGATCGCCCTGAAATGGCAAGACGACGAGGTAAATCACCTTAGCTCGAGGGTAAAACAGCCTATAAATATTCAGGTCAGCAGGGTCATGATGATGAACTCCCGCTTACCTCACTGATGAATCCCAGCTGAACAAGCTCCACAGCCAGTTCCTGCACATTCTCATCTGTACAAAAAATACAAGGCAGTCAGACAGGGTGGCAGGCTGATGAGGTGTGAAGACAACTAGTTTTTCCTTTTATTGTCCCAACTGCATCATGTCAACCATTTAAGTTTGTTACTCAACTGATTTAAAAGGTGCACAGAGAAGCTTTGACACTGTCTAGCTAAATTTTGATAAAAAGCTTCCTACGTATTTAGCATACCACCATGCACAAAAGGCATGATGCTAATGCGCCCTACAAGTAGCAATTCCCAAAAAACTTATGTTGAACCATGAACATTTTTAAAGACTTTGCAAAATCAGAAATGATCCATCTTTGGGTTTAAAGATACAAACACTGAGAAGCTAGTCTGTCTCTCTCTACCCATTTTATCATCATCTCTCCAATTTCAGCTATCAAATAAAAGGCATATAAATTAACCACAAAAGTAATTTAAAAAAACGAGGGTGACAATGTTTGGTAAAAATATGTTGATATTGGAATATGCGCAAACGCCAAGTCCAATAACAACCATTCAGGGATCTTTAAGAAATGAAGATGCTCACTTGGTAACAAATCACAGCTTAAGTGCCTGTTCAGTTTATCCTCAAGCTTCAACAGCAGGGTCAGCTGAGAGGAGAATAAAACAAGTCATTTCAAAAGTCTAGTGAAACATAAAGCACTTTCACAAGAGGTTAAAATACTTTAATTACTTACATGATGTTTGCTGCCCTCATCAACAGGCTCAATATTGCACTGCATCTGAAGAACCTGTGAATTACCAAAACAGCTTAACATATACACACACGCACATAAATACACACACACTAATAAATGCTCCGTACTTGTGTAGCGCCTTTCTAGTCTTTTTGACTACTCAAAGCGCTTTTACACTACTTCTGCATTCACCATTCACACACACATTCACTCACTGAGCCTAAGTGCTCAAACGGAACTAACACTCACACACATTCATACACTGGCGGAATAGCCGCCAGGGGCAATTCGGATATTATATTCTAGATTAGATTTCTGTTCTTGAATCATACTTTTACTTTTTTTGAGAGGTCACATTAAGGTTCCCATTGTGTGCATGTTGTAATCTACCTGTAGAATAAAACACCAGAAAAACATTATATGCAGGTTGTCCTTTTCAGCGTCCAGTTATTTGCTGAGTTAGATTTTTGGATGCGTGTGTGTGTGTGTGTGTATATATATATATATATATATATATAAAGTAAAAGTATGTAAAAGTATGATTCAAGAACAGAAATGTAATCTAGAATATAGTTTCTACGTTATAAATGCCCTCCATTACTTTGTACATTCTCTGTTTGCTACCATTTCCTGGACAATTAATTAATTAATATATCAATATATAAAGACCTAAAAGGTTTTGTGTATAATAGTGATTGATTTGTTTATTTGACAGAGATCTTATTTCTGTGCAGTCCTATATATCAGTTCTTACCTTCCTGGTCTCAAGCTCAGCAGGTTCAGGAGTCGGGGTTTTCACTGAGGGGGGCACTATGGGCGACTTCACCGCCTCCTGCTGAGGCTGTTGTGGACACGGTATCCCAAAGGCAGTCAGAGGATAGATCCCATTCCTGGTATGTCAAAGGAAAAAACAAAACAACCGTAAATGATTTCATGATGTGAAGCTTTGCCCTGAACACTGGAGGATATTTTTAAAACTAGGGTTTTGCTGACCATGCATGAATATTAAGTACATACAATGCCCTACTTCACGTTTTACTCTGGACATATTCAACTGCAGTACAGCAGCAATTTCCCGTATTTGGACTGAGTCAGCTATTTCAGTAGGGTTACCTAGGCAAGTCAACAGCAACATTTGTTTGCTCCCAGCTCTAGCATCATTCTTTTCTCACCTTACATCTTCCAGGAACTTGTCCAGCTCAAGAGCAGGAAACTGAGAGAGCCTGAAGCAAAAGAAAAACTGTTACTCGTTCTGGATATACAGGACCAGAGTGTGACTAAATCTTTAGACAATTCAATTAAAAAGCAGAGCTGGGTGACATGGACAGGTAAGGGTCAGGTACTGCATAATTTAATTGTAACACAACTTTTAGGACCAGGAAAAGATAACATTTAAACTAGATAAGAATATTATCATAAACAAAAATCTAGACAAAATATTTTTTACAGTGTTTTGGTATGAATAATATACCGAAAACCACAGGAACACACATTTCAACAGCCTTCTTTCCCTCCCCAGGCTTTTCTTCTAATTATCTCTATATGTCAGTGTTAAGTGGTTTTGTGAAACTCAGTCTTACTTCATCTGAACTCCATCCTTGGCCTCAACAATCACCAAGTTAGGGTCCATGTTCTTTGTCATCTCTTCTAAAGCATTTTCTGGAATCATGTCTACAGGTAAACAGAAGAAAGCCATCAGATAAGAGCATTCACATATTTTTAAGTGCAAATAAAAGCCATCATTCCTCGGCATATTAGAGACAGCAAATTTGGCCTTCATAAGGAAACACCATCGTAGGCTGAATGAGTCGTTCTAGTCTTAAGTGTGTTGGAAACTTGTATCCGTATATTTGGCAGCCTTGGACATGTTTACTAAAATTGGAAGGTGCAGTCCGTGCTGCGATGGGTGATGCTTGAGAAACTGCATGTTTAACTTGGGTTTGAACAATGGGCCAGTAACTGTATCTTTAAACTGAAGATACTAATTTTCAGTATTCACAGTGCACACATACATACATTTTGTATGTGTGTGTGTTTTCACTCACGTTGGTGGCTTACGATGCAGTGTGCTGCTAGCAGCTTGAGTAAGGGCACCTCAAACAAGGCCTGGTGAAACAACAGCTCCTTCGCTGTGGGACGCTTACTGGGGTCCACCTCCAGACACTTCTGGATAAATTCCTGAAAAAGCATGAGGGAGAAAAAAACTTTAAGTCATGGATTTCTTTTCCAAACAGCAATAAAAGGTTTTGAGTGCTTTATGCTCGCTCCCTCACTCGTTGCAATGGGTCCTCTAGGGACTGAATGGCACTGTTTATGGCTTCTTGAGACACATAAGACGAATCTCCATTACTCTGGATTTCCAACACAGCCATCTGAGAAAGTGATTGGACAAAGAAAGGTGTTCATTAGCAGTGATTCATAAAAACACAAAGTTAAGTCAAACCTAATAACACCTCAACACTAATCATGTCTAAAGCTGGGGTGATTTTTTTGTTATGAATGCATTCATACACCATCAGTGCATGGCCAATTAAGCATATTTTCCATAAACTTAAGAGAGTGAATGTAACAGCTTACAGCAGAATATGATATCCTCTCACCTCTAAGGCGCACATTCCAAAGGAATAGATATCCACGGCTGTGGTAACATCGGCAACAGCTGAAAGTACAAATAAGATGATCAATATCAAAGAAACACAACCGCACAGGTATCTGAGACAGCTGAGAGGATCTTACCTCCATATTCTGGAGCAAAGAAGTGAAGGCTCTTCTGCTCTTCCCGACAGGTTTTCACATGGTTATTGATCGTGTCTGGAGCAACTGAAATAGTGGTAAGACATCCTTAATTATAACAACAACACTAAGACAAGACCGAGTTCTGGTAATAATAGTGAGAACATCTCATTTTGTAGTATACAAAACAAAAAGAGACAACATGGGCTTTTTATACTGCCATGATCTCATTTTCTAAAAGATCTCTGTTGCTTTAAATCTCTACCTGAGCCAATCTTGATGAGGCCATTGTGCTGGATGAAGATGGTGTCGCAGGTCAGGTTGCCATGGATGATGGGAGGTTCACAGGAGTGCAGGTAGCTGGAGACAAGTGAACAAGGGTAAAAGTCAAGGAAAAATTGTCACCACATTAGGGAACAAATAACCTTTTTGGTTAACTCACTGCAGCAGTTGGTAAATTCTAAAATTTACAACCACTTTCAAGGCAAATAGGATTATTTTAATTGAATTGGACCTCTGTAACATAGCTGCTTGCCTGCAGTTGTAACAAACATTCCTTGGCATTCGGGACAGTGTCACGGCCGTCGGCCACATTGCACAAATTATTATTAACTCCAAGTAGCTTAAAGGACTTACCTGAGAGCAGACAGTATTTGTGTGCACCACCGCTTCCAGGCCTGTGAGTCAAGAAACAGGTTACCATTTTTAATCAACTGTTCTTGACTTGTCAGCACAATTTTCAAGTGACTTAATTTCAAAATCTGTGGATGAGTAACAGCAGATCTTTTGCACCTTTTCATTCATGGTTTTGTGGTTTTTCTTTGTCTTTTTCAAAAACTGTTTGAGACTTCCTGAGGACATGTATTCGGTGATGAAAATGACCTGCAGACAAAAAAGGAAATGCAACCACGTCCAGCATGAAAGCCATTACTTTTAGTATAATTTGATAAAAGGAGGATTTTTGAGATGCTCTCCTACCCTTGCTCTGTTCTCTTTGACATCCGCCCAGTACTTGTGGAACTTCACAATGTTCAAATGCTCCAACTGGATCAAATTGTCAAACACTGCTTTTACTTTTTCCTGTGGAAAAAAAACAGAACAGATTAATCATTAATACAAAAGGTCACATATTTTAACAGTGGAGTAAAACTATTAATAAAATTACTGCTGTGAATGTTATATTCTTCTCCATGTTTTAATTCAATAAAGTTCAGCCAGTGCAGTCTGAGTGAGGCTTTCTCTTGGCCAGCAGGTTGGGCTAGTGGTCAGACATTCTGTCTTGTGAGTACAAGGTCAAATGCAGATTCCACAGCTACACATCAGTCTTTACTCCATACAGTTAATCTGCCATTAATTTCCAAAAAAGCAAATATTATAAGCAGTGTTTCCCACATACAGACTTTACTTGGAAGCCCAGATATATTAATCTGCCAAATTATATTTGGCTACGTATTTTAGCATTTTACACAGAAACACAGAGAGAGATGTTATCTGATATTGCGTTACAAGACGCAGATACAGTGGATATTTTACAAGCACGGACCAGGTAAAGTGAGAGCGTGAACAGTGAACACACATCAGTAACAAGCCTCCACATGTGGCGCACTGCTGCTGTGAAAACGGAATCACAGGTGGAAAAGTCCAAAAGACAAACTCTGTGCCTTTTCCCCAACTTTATAAAACGTACTGGTGATGGAGAAAGTGACCAGAGCTGGCACACACAGGGAAAGAGACAAAGACAGAGGCAAGTCACACCGGTGTGTTAGCAGAAAAGCCCTTTCTGCAGTAAAACACTGTTATTATGTGGGAAACACTGAAAAGCTCTATTAGACTACGAACACCTGCTTTTCTTTCAGTCATGTGCAGATTAAACCTGGAAAGATGCCCGTTACAAACAGTCTTGAACGATGTAACACAGAAATACTACCTCATTTTCATGTTTTATTTGAAAAAGTAAGCAACAGCCAGGATCTTCAACTGATGCCAACTGCTGCAACCAGCATAAAGAGCGAGAAAACAGAAACCACTTCATAACGATGCAAAACCCTCAAGCTAAATGTCTAAAATGCCAAAGGTATAAACAAACCACTGCAGGCACAGCTTTGCTGTGGTGCTGGCAGCAACCAGTCCAGCCACTTGCCTAAGAAGCTTAAGGCCGAAGGGGAACATGGAAACCAGCAGGCTTCTACATTTTTAGTGAGATCACAGCAAAGAAACACAACTTTTAAAACCTCGTCACAACATTTTATTCCTTGTAGGTACAAATGCTGTACTCTCGCTCACATAATCATCATAATGGTCATTAATATACATTCATCCTTTAGTTCACATAACTGTCTCAGACTAATGACTAATTAACTCACTGGCCTGGCACTGCACCCACCTCCTGTAGTTTAAAATTCTTCCTTTCTGAGAACATGACCTCATTCCACACCACCTCAACTCCTTCCTCAGTGTCCATGGCCAAGTAAGCATTATCGATCCCAGGGACGTTGCGCTGATTCACCTTCAGGGGAAAAACAAAACAATGCATCAGGCGTTATCTATTAGTAGAGGTAAACTTGACTCCTCCGCTGACCCGTCCCCTACCTCTTCTCTGCGTTTCTGCCAGCGTCCACACGGGCTTTCCTCCAAAATCTCTGACTCATCCTCGCTCTCCTCTTCTTCATCCTCTGTGGCAGCCGTAGCTGGAGGCTGGCTCACCATGGACACAGGGGGTGACACGGATGACACTCCCTGCTGGCCTGTGGCTGCCATGGAGTCCGGCTTCACGTCCTGGACTGTGTCAGGGGCCTGCTTGTTCTCTCCCTCAGACATCTTCTCAGTTGTCAGGCCCAAAAGCCTGCTGTCAGACAAGGAAATGCACAAACACAGTATGAACATCACAGTCTAAAACACTGAATGTTAATTGTTGAGGAAGTAAAATGCAAAACTTGTCAATTTTCCTTTATAACATCTCAAAAACAGCCTGACAACAAGTAGCTGGTAGATGTAGTTGGCTAACATAGTTGCAGCAGAGGAATAACCGTCGTCTTTGCAAAAGAAGTTAGCTGATTAGCACACTACAGAAAACAGCATAATATAAACGGTATCACAAGTGTGAGTAGAAGAAGGAGTTGGGTCATACGTGTTAAAGAAAGGAAATGTGACGATGCCAGCTCCAGTTTAACTGACTCCTACAGCCGTAGACCAATCCCAGTTTGTTATTGAGTTAGCTTGAGAGCTGGAAGTCTTGGCTCTTCAGCAGTTGCTAACTTTGTGGCGCTGCTAGCTCCTTGGCTGCGTTACGTCTGTAAACCGGCGAGCATGTAATAACATTCACAGCCTTTATTCACTTTAACGTTAAATGTCTCTGGACGTTTTATATGCTAGCAGCTAACTAGCCGGTTCGCTGCTAGCTAGCGACAGTTCTTAGCAGCCCCTCGCTGCTTCTCAAGACTCCAGCTCTGCTAATGTGTGCTCTGAAAACTAGCCACTGCTAGTGTGAGTTTAGACTGACTTTACAACAGTCCTAGACGCGTTTAACGATTATTAACATCACGGCTCTTCACAGAAACCCGACAGAAGAAACAAAGAGAGGCTAAGATGTCATCAACTTTGTATCGTCGAACACAACAGCTCACTGACTTGAGACCTAGCTAGGTTAACATTTAGCCAGATATGATGGCGACAACTTCCAGATGCACTTCCAGTGGGCACGTCAGAGCCGACTGTGGTTGCCAGATACAGTTTGTGCAATTCCCCTTCTGCAGCGCACAAATCACTGATGTAACTTTGGTAATAACTATTTTACATACATTTAGCAAAGCATAAGCTAATTATGATATTTAGACATAAAGTGACTGGGCAAAGTGTGCAACTGACCGGGGCCCCAAAAGCCCCAAGTTCACTGCGTGTCAAGTTTTGGTGAGTTGATTAGGCCTACACTAATTTCAAAATCTAGTTTGTACACTTTTATAATTACATTGCAAAGAAACTCCAGCACACTGTCTAACTTTCACATTACAGTATCTCACAAAAGTGTGCACACCCCTCACACTTATTTTAAATATTTGATTATATCATTTCATGTGACAACACTGAAGAAATGACACTTTGCTACAGTGTAAAGTAGTGAGTGTACAGCTTGTATAACAGTGTAAATTTGCCCTCCCCTTAAAATTAGACATCACAAAGCCATTAATGTCTAAACCGCTGGCAACAAGAGTGAGTACACCCCTAAGTGAAATTGTCCAAATTAGGCCCAATTAGCCATTTTCCTTCCCCGGTGTCATGTGACTCGTTAATGTTTTAAGGTCTCATGCGAATGGGGAGCAGGTCGGTTATATTTGGTGTCATCGCTCTCCCCCTCCCTCATACTGGTCACTGGAAGTTCAACATGGCAACTCATGGCAAAGAACTCTCTGAAGATCTGAAAAAAAAAATAGTTGCTCTACATAAAGATGGCCTAGGCTATAAGAAGATTGCCAAGACCCTAAAACTGAGCCGCAGCATGGTGGCCAAGACCATATAGCGGACAGAACAGGCCTCGCCATGGTCGAACAAAGAAGTTGAGACATCATGCTCAGCACATATTCAGAGGTTGGGAAATAGACTAAGAGTGCTGTCAGTATTGCTGGTGAGGTTGAAGGGGTGGTGGGTCACCCTGTCAGTCCTCAGAGTCCTCCAAGACGACCACTTCCTTGCTGAAGAAGCTAATAGTAAAGGTGTAGGACTGGCCAAACATGTCTCCAGACCTAAACCCTATTGAGCATCTGTAGGGCATCTCAAACAGAAGGT
>JAPMOB010206050.1:0-30666 GCA_029875015.1 Lepomis gibbosus | reverse complement strand
TGTTTCTCCTCTTCAGTGTATCTGCCCAGCCTGATGACCACCAGGAACACATGGGGTCCAGGGACAGCGTAAGAGATGCACTGGCTCATATCTTTAGTTGTTTTATCCACGCCAAACCTGGTGTCAAACAGGCCTGGGGTGTCAATGACGGCAACCTGTTGCCCATCCACCTCAGCTTTGCCCTTAGAACAGTCTACGGTCATAGACTTTGCACTGAACTTTGATTCAAAACACTCTCGTCCCAGAATGGTGTTTCCAGTAGCACTCTTCCCAATACCAGTCTTCCCCACCATCACCATCCTCAGCTCCTCATCATTTGTTCTGCTGCTTCCTGTGTAGAAGAATGAGAGAAAAGGTTTAGCTGATAATACAGCTTAAGCACATCTTTCAAACTTCCCTCGAAAAGAAACTGAAATTCTTTTGAACAAAAACGGCATTTATCTTAAAAAAAAGAAAGAAAAGAAATCATGACTTTTAACTGAAAAAATCTATAAAAGTACTTGAGTACTATGATATCCAAAATAATAAATATGTCTTTGCATTAGTAATACAGTAATACATGAAAACATAAATAAAATTGCATATAGCTGTGATCACTGTTAAAATCACCCTTAAAATAAGTGCACTTTAAAACATGGATACAGACTTACCTAAGTTGCTGGACATGTTTGGGTGAAAGAGTACAGAGCAGATACTGAAATTGACATGAAAACCCAGTTCAGTGTTTTAAATTGTGAAATGAACTGGAATATATTCAAAACACAAAATACAGTCTTTAAACTTTTGAATCAATATATCTAGTGAGAGAACAAGAGATGCTTTATGTGAATAATTCTCCACCATAGTTCTCATCTGTAACACCACCACAATGGTGGAACAAGCTACCACATGCCATTAGAGCAGGGGCGTTTGGGTCTTGTATGAAGTTGAAGCCAAAGTTTATGATGAATTACACAGCAGCTGCAGGTGCAGTCAACATGTTTGTTGTCTTTTCAGGACAAGTCTCAAGTTAACTCTGGAGTTACTGTGTGTGTGACTTTAAGTTCGACTCCAAGTTTCAAACTCGGAAGAGCTCTACAGGTGACAATCTCTGATTGCCAATAGTTTCCTTTTAAATTTTATTATTGCTATTATTATTACTATTATTGTTTATACCATCTCTCTCTCACTTCCGACATATATAGTGTTGTATTATACCTTAACCTTTTCTTACCTTTTCTTATTATATTATTATACTCTTTATTAGTCTGTTCACATATGTAGGGTTTAGGTCAGAGCTGTGAGATTGTTTAGTGTTTTTCCAGGCCAGGAGAGGATCTCTGTTCCCTAAAACATAGAAACCTTGACTGTGTTTTTGATTATGCAACCCTTTGCTCTGGGCCAGCTGTATATGTGTTATAGTACTTCTCTTTTTTTTCTCTTTATCATGAAGATAACGGTCTGTTGTAACTCAATTCTTTGCTCAATCCTTCACCAGCAATATACTATTTCCACGACAGCGAACTTCCTGTTGGGTTTAGGACAGGGCATCAAGACGCTGAAAATGTTACATATGCCTAAACATTTTTGCACATCTAGGTGAAATAATGAGGGCAACTTCATTGAAATTTAGAAATTTACTAGGGGGCTCTATCAAGCCTCTGTACCACACCAAAGCCTGACCATCAGATAATAAGTAACTGTCACCAGCTCTGCAGCAAAATACAGCATATTTACTTTCATAAAGGTCATGTTCAACAGCCTTACTGTAGACACCAGACTGAACAGTATGTTCTGTTTATATAGGCTAGAAAATGTAAAGAAACAAATGTAGTTTCACTTCTGCCCCATGTGTGCAGCATTTCCTGCAGTTCAAAAAAACTGCTGCTATTTTTGGTAAATGGTGGAAAAAGGGGTGAGAAAGAGGGGTGAGCAGCCTGAAGGCACAAACAACATACTGATGAGTGCTTACCAAACAGAAACCTCTGGGTCTGAAAAGTAAAGACATAGGAGAAATGCATTAAACCTGTATTCTTTTTCATTACATTTACTCATTTGGCAGATGCTTTTATCCAAAGCGACTTACATTTGAGGAACAACAGACAAGCATCAACAAAGCATCATTACAGCAAGAGCATTAATGCAGTACAGCAATTTTCATGTTTCACTATGAAACAAGAAGCTGTTATAACTGGACTGTACATTGTCCAATCTGCCCCATATGTGACATGTTTGGTAAGAGTCCAGGCCTGAAGGTATCCACATGCCACTACTGAGTCATAATCATAGCACCACCTTCTGGCAACAGGAAGCAAGCCTTATATGATAAACACCATTCAGTTTACATTGTGTGGGCAACATTTGATATGTTTTTGTGTGTATAGGGAGTGTGTTGTTGAGCGAAAGAGCGTAAGCTGCAGGTAAATGCAGTGGAGAACAGGAAAGGGTGACCAGTGAAGTTTAGCAATAAATATATAGTGTAGGTTACAGTGTGTTAGCAGCTGCAGCTAAAGCTCCCATGTTTATGTTAAACTACTGAAAAAATGAGGAGGCTTATCCCATTGTCACGTTAAAGATGATGCCAAGCAGATTGAGGGCCCCCACGTTGAGGGCCTACATTTCAATACATCAGCTCAGAAACAGTTTTCCTTTGACACCACCATGAAGTTTACATTTGTACTTCAGAGTGAAATGCCCTGACACCTAGTTGAAGGATTGCCATGAAATTTGGTGCACACCAAATGTATGATACTTCTGAACACAGAGGAAGACTCCTTCAGTACAGTAATGTTACTTACTGCGGTCTAACTGTCATACACAAGTGTGGCAACAATGTCCTTAATAATATTCAGTCTAGCTCACCAACCGTTTTCATCATCATCTAACAAATTTAGCCATGTTGACAGCGCTGAGCCTCTCTTGTGAAAGATAAACAAATAGAAATGCTGTCGGCTAAATGTAGTCAATATAACCTTATCATGCAAGTCAAGCTGATAAAAATAACCGCAACCGTAGAGGCCAGTGAAGCCTGTTCAGTGATCCTTCAAAGCCACTAACAAGCCAACTACCTATCATCTGTCTTAAGGGTGGACCACGGTGGGCCAGTCAGATTCCAGGGGGGGTCATGCCACCCCTAGCGACCCCTCTGGCTCCTCCTCTGATTTTATGTTCCAGTGTATCAACCCAAACTTCAATGTCAGGTCATTTAGTGACTCTCTCAAAACAGTAGTTCCCCTGTTGTTCAGTAGGTGGAGGCAGAAGACTGCGGTGGTCCTGGTTTGTGACTGTTGACTGACTGTGTTCAGGCTGTGTCTGGAGGAGAGGGTCTGCCCGTGGCGGTGCAGTGTGTCGCCTTGCCGTAGCAGAAAGTAAGGTCTGGAGGCCACAGGTGGAGCTGCAAATGGCAGGAGCTTCAGGTTATATTTGCTGTGAATCACTGATGATGAAGGTGCTCAATAATAAGTAACAATAACTGCACAAAGCACAGCACCTGTTAACCACATTGAAACACAATCAAATGGGTGAAAGTTAAAACACTTAATAGGTAATTATTTTAAAATCCTGATATATAATATTTAGAGTTTTACTTTTTTGGATGAACTCAGGCATTTTCTGCTCTTTGGATTTTTGTTTTTTTCACTTGTGTTTTATTTTATTCATGGAAAAACCTCATGATTATAAATCTAATTAAACATTTTACTTTAAAATTAAGTCTAACTGACACTGACAGGCATGATTATATGATCTTTGTTGTCTTTTTTCAAAATTCAGCATCGTGTTTAGACATCGGTAGATGTGATAGGCTACAAGCAGAAGGCTTCTGTTTTGCCACCCCTGATATTGTTTAATACTTCACACAATATACTACACACTTTAGAAAAAATGTAATTCACATCACTGTTAGGCAAAGAGACACCTCAACAACATGTGGAAAATGTTGATAACTCGGATTGATAACAATCATAGAAAATAATATTGTGTCCTTAAATAATGTTTGTCTCTTTAAAAGAACTGAATGCTGTCTGTTATATGATGATCAAAGGAAAGCAGCTTCTTTCTCACAAAGTAACTGGTAACTACTGCTGTTATTTGTTTCAACTGTAGAAATATTGAAATTTGGGTGCAATATTGTTGAATTGGATTGATACAAGTCAACAATGATGCACCATGAACATGTAAGACGTGATCCTCTGTCCCTTCCTCTGCTCGTCAGGATTGTGATACACTTTGTGAATTGCCACTTTTGATTTCATATTTACCTGTGGAGTAAATCCGTTTTTGTTGTTGAATATTTAATAAGCTGAGTTTATAAAGTGTGGTGCAACTTCAAGGCACCCAGCAGCCACGAGGTCGCAAAACCTCTTTCTTTACCTTCTTCATCCTCCACCTCTCCTTCTCCATCACTGTGCCACAGATGAGAACACAGATCATTTTCATTCTTATTGTGAGTGATTGTTGCACTGATGCCATAACAGGAAACCGAAAAGAGATAAAGGAGACTAATGACACATGGCGACTCCATCTACAAGGCCAGCGCACCATGTCGTCATATTGTGATTACCCTGTGCTATTGTAAATATGTGTTTCTGTTGGGTTTACATAAATTTACATATGTTTTAAAACTCTCCTGGGATGGGAAACCATTAGGGACAATGTTGGTGTTTTCCATTACAATCGGCCATGTTTGCACCGCCGACTCTTTGAATGGAAATGGCCGTGTGCGCACGGTAGAGGAAGGAGGGCACATTAGGCAAGAAGGAGAGCTGGAATTGAGAGGTTGTTCTTAGCATTATCTGTGGCACATAGAGAGAGTGTGTGTGGCTCTTGCTGTGCCACTCAGTCAGGGAGCATTAAGCTTTAAGAGCCAGTGAAGAGACTCAGGTCTTCAGCGGGAACTTGACATTGTTCATAAATCCCTCAGGATCTGAGACAGGAGCAATGACAAATACGCACACACATGCACAAAGTCAAACTTCAAATTGACCCATTAAATAATTTTCCATTTACAATTTTGCAGTCATGTGTATTGTATTATATAAGTTAAAATCAATTTAAATGTTTATATTCTGTGGCACTTTAAATGAAAAATGTATCAGCTTGCAAAATATAGCAGTGTAAACAAAATACCCATATTTAAAAGAAAAATGGTCACTATCTAAACTCCATTTAATCCTAACACTTTCTGATTTTATTTAAACAATACACAATACAAGCATAAAACACATCACTTTGTGTCAGAATGTAAAAATACTACAAATACAAATCATTTACATTTGAACTAATGTGGATTTTGTGAACTCCCTGATAAATGGAAAAAAATAAGCAATGGCAGAAAGTCAACTCATAACGTGAAATATAAGTGAACCCGACATCTCTTCTCACTCTTAAATGATTTCTGGATGGTAAAATGGTGAAATGAAAACTCACAACCCCAGTTTTTTTTAACAGGCCTTTTTCACAGCAGACACTTTGACATTTCACAGTAGAAAAAGCAAGTATAAATAATAAAAATGAACGATTGCTGAATTAGATTTAGCTGCTTCAGTTTCAGTGTCCTGGTGTTGTGTATGCTGGCTCACTGTCACACTGTCATGGCTTCCTGAGACACTTGAATAGAACAGTACCATCGTTAATGTCTCTTAGTAAAACCTTGCTTTTCCAATCAATATGTTTCCTGTGAAAAATTACTTTTAAACAAAAGGAAGAAGACATTTAAGACAAGGGGACCGTTAACTATCAACATTAATAAGGGCTAATTCATTGATTTGTATTAGTGAAATGTATATTTGGGAGTGTGTGAATGGTGCATGTATGCATAAAAGATCAAAAATACAACTTTTGTTTTTTGTTATACTTGTGCACTAAATATTAATGTTTCAAACCCATTTAACTGATTGATGCTTTGACAGCTGTCGTGACATTTAGTAAAATTTGAAATTTAAATTACAAACAAAAGGTATTTGTTATAGTCACATCAAGCTCTTTGTGATTCATGACAGTGCTAAAAATGAACTGAAGTGTTCAAAGTTACATTAGCGATTTCACGTTAATATCAATTGGCTCCTTTTTTATGTGAAAGTATCGCTAGTATTGTTGATCCCACTTATAATCAACATCCAATTATACAGTACAGCCTTTTACAACAGTTTATACATCAGTTTATAATGAGCCCCAACATAAACTGGCAAAGAGAGCCATGCTGTGCAATTTAAGAAATCTTTATCAACTACTGATGTTATGTGATAACTTTATCAGTTAATGTCTGTGAAGGGTCTCAGTCATCCGGGTCATAGTTATCCAAAGAAGGTTATCAATGTGGTATCCATGATCTTGGCAAACAACCCCACAGAACTGAAGAAGTCTTTTGGATGAGGAACGACACATCTTTTAGCATCTTCAACCAAGTCCAGTTGCCCTTGATTTTAACTTTCTTTGGGTTTATCAGTTAATCCGTATCCATAAGAAAACATTCTAGATATCATGGTGCAGTGAGACAGTACTCAAGACTGTTTGAAAAGTTAAGTGTAGAGGGCATTTGGCCAAAGCTCAGCCTGTTGTAATCATATAGCAGAGTCCGACAGCCCTGGCAGGCCAAGGTGCACTTCTCATGTAACGTCTCATTGATAAGAGCAGCAAACACCTCATTTACAGGAACCTTAGGCTATAAGATCAGGTACTTTAAAAGCCATCCAAACACATTCATGCCCTGCCTGTGTGCTGGCAAATAAAACACCTTGATATTGCCCCAACTAAACTAGGATGATTCTGTCTTAATGTCCCATTTCAGGGACCAAGGAGCCCATAGTCTTTATGGCTGCACAGAATTGCAGGTACTAATGTTTGACACAGCAGGGCTGCTGCCTTTCAGATGATCAAAGTGACAAGTTCAGCGTGCAACCAGAGCCACTTACTGGAGACATCAAGAAGCAGCAAGATTGGCAGCTTTTAGGTCTTTGGTCCATTTCATCAGCCATTACTACCAGCAGAGGCGACGTGCTGTGGAGGACTAGTGGGAGGAGGGGAAGGCAGATTAACAGACAGCTGATACAGGTGTATAGGCGGTATCAAACAGCAGCTCTGTCAATACAGCAGGCTCCAAATTCTTCAGAAGGGGCTGGGATCCCCAAAGTATGTCCACCAATTTCACTATGACAGGATTAACTGGGAGCTCCGTATGATTTTCTCAGATTCTGTGACTCAACAATTCAGTGATCCACGTTCTATCGGCTTTAAAGGCCCCTATCCCAAGTTTCAAAAGCTTACCCTTCGGACAAGGGACACTCTCTTTTTCTCCCATACGGTTCCGCTTTCCCTTTTTTGCTGCATTCAGTTGTTCATCAACCGGTGAATCCTCGCCAGCTCTCCCATCCTCCCTTCTCTGCACATCTGCTGGGTTTGAGTTTTCCTTTCTTCCCTCCAGCGCCTTGCTTGGCCCAAGGCCCTTATAGCCAAATTGGTTTACATTGGAGAGATAAATGCTCTGCAAATGCGCTTAAACACGTACAGTAAAAAATGCAGACAGTGCGTGTCAGGATTATCACCCAAGTCAGGGGGAGAAAGAAGAGCGTCTCTGTAGCACAAAGCTGGGGAGCCAGAGTGAAGCCTGCAGATATAGTCCGTCTCATCCACTTCTCAGGAGAAAGAGAGGAGGATTTAGCATTTGCATGCTAGTCTGTAATTCCTGGCATTATATAACTTGTCGGCAACAATCAAACTCCTGCAGTATTGTGAAAGTATTGTTTCACATGGGTGAGCAAAGTGTGGAGTTACACTCTTGGGGGAAGGGGTTTTTAGTGGCAGCATGGAGAAAGCTGGTCCAAGATGCATGGGGAGACCACCCTCTAAGCCCAGTCAAGAACTATTCTACAACACAACCTCAGGCCCAACTACAGAAGGTAAACCTCAAATCTTCCCAAAATATTCAGCTTAGAGCATAAATTACTCACCTGAACATGGTGAGTGATATGTTAAAAGCGGCTGATCCAAAGTGGTACAGCTATAGAAAGAAAATTAAATACAAATTTGTAGCCCCAAAGATCAGGTCTGCTTGACCTGATCTTTGATGGTTGTTAAAGTGGGCTCTTATTGCATTACTAAATTGCATTTGATATTTATTTTATATTTCAAAAAAAGCACATGTCAAAATAGGAATTTCTTTTTTGAAACAATATTGGTAAAATTTCCGA
Organism: Lepomis gibbosus; assembly: GCA_029875015.1. Classification (NCBI taxonomy): domain Eukaryota; kingdom Metazoa; phylum Chordata; class Actinopteri; order Centrarchiformes; family Centrarchidae; genus Lepomis; species Lepomis gibbosus. The sequence goes on along the minus strand of JAPMOB010206050.1, from coordinate 22,501 downwards.
AAGCTATATGTGCTTATATGTAAATTCCTCACATTGAAATGTTTTTTTAGTGATATTAAATGTGAAATTGTGGTTTTCACATGTGAAGTCTTTCATTTCACGCTTGCTGTATCTGAAAATCATCTGTGCATGCACTTTGTGAATGTATCACTTGTGAAAAGTTTGAAAACCACACGTGCCATCATGAAATTTGTACATGAAAAGTGTTTTTGTTTTACATTTGATAAAAAAAGTGAAATGTGTTTTGTATGTGATAAATTCACACATGCATTTTTTTGTAAAGTTGTATTTACCTGCCCAGGGTCTGCAGATGTACAACAGCTTGCCATTAAATGTGGTACAAAGAATCTCTTTCTTTTTGTGCATGGTTCCAAACAAATACGTTTAAAGTAGGGCTGGCAGTGTCTTTATTTTTGTTATTGTCAACAAATCCTCTGGCTCCAAAACCATTTGTTCCTACAGAAGACATAAATCTTTAAAAAACACAGTCAGTAACATATACTTGAAATTTCAAATAAAGACAAATAAAGATTTTCTTAGATAGCTGGGCACTGATGTTTTCAGCAAATGTTCTTAACAGAGGTAGATAACCACAGGTAAATACACATTTTGTTCTTTAGTGAGTATTTATGGCAGCAGGCCTGGATGGTGTATGTGGAAAAAAAACTACTGTGGGCACATCACCCAGTGCAACAGTGTGGCTCATTGTTTTGTTTAAAAGCTTTTAGACAACAATGCAGGCCTTTGACATAAGCCCTAACAGGTTGTGGCTAAAAAGACAATACTTAACAAAATCAATTTGTTTTTTGTTTTTTTTATAGATCTCTATACTCAGGTCTCAATACAGATAAACTGGATTCTGAAGATTCAGGAAACAGCTTTCACCCTCCCCACCTGCTGTTGGTTCTGTTGCTGTCGTCCCTTGAGGGACACCAAGCTGCTGTCCCTGTCCGCTTGCATCAGTGTAAAACCCCTTCACATGCTCTGCCATGGGGATTTGGATGTAAAACTTCCAAGAAAGACCACATTTACCCCCCCACCCACCCCAAAAAGCCCCCCTTTTCTCATCCCTACGACCTACCCCTCCCTCCAAATCAGCGCCGTCCCCCTCAGACCTCCCAACACAAAGCCCTCAGAGCAAACCCAGCACAGAAATCATAGCAAACCATTCAATCATTGTTTTTTCCCCTCTCTCACCCCTTTTATGGTCCCACTAAAGGTTTTAGCCGGGCAGAGAAGGAGGGCTGTCACTGAGGAAACCTTAGCCCATTGATGAAGTGACAGGAGCTGCCAGAATATGATCCTAATCCCGTTTCCAGCATTCTTTTAGCCCGCTGGCATTGCAATTCCTCCACACATTCTCTGAGCTGTCAACTAAGAAAATCCCTCTAATAGCGCATTGCCCAGATACACATCAAAGAGCTCCTGGAAACCTTCAGCAGCTTAGCTGCCATAGACACACTCACACACACTCTCTCTCTCTCTCACACACAAACACACTACTCCCATTAATTTACACCCAGATGATTTTTTCAAACCTACAAAACCCAGACATTGATGACAAATTGACCACGTATTTAAAGAGAATGCCTGAAAAAAGCCCATGGTTGTTTGCAAGAGTTGTCCTTGCAGCCCCCAAATTATGGTTATGCTCTACCTGCTCCATCCTAAACCATCCACCCCTCTCACCTCCCTCTCCTTAGTTAGACAGTGATATAATCTTTACGGTCATGGAGTGAGGAAGCGGGAAAAGACCAGGAAAAAACAGGTGTCTCAACTTTGCTGACTCCAGGAACCCTTTCAGTCCTATTTTATCTCATTCTATTCTTACTTAATCCATCGATATCCCAACCAAAGGTAATCTTCTTATGGCAAAGCATTCTGTTTCGGTGCAGCCGAACCTCGGCTGACAGGGTGGGGGAAGAGAGGGGAGCGGAGAGAAAGAGGGAGAGAGAGTGAAGAGTAGGTGGGTGAGTGGTGGATTGGAGACTCTTTAGAGCCTGACACTGTGCTTCAGTCATTTCATTTAGGATTAGTTATTCTGCACTGTGTGAACAAGTGGCAGGTTCTCCCCTATGTGGTGTGTAAACCTTACCATTGAGGATGGTAGACCTCCTGTGTCTAAATTATTTACGGTTCATCAAGGTGTCTTCAGTGGAACATATTAACCAAACTTTGTTTGTTACCATAAAGGGTTGAAGGTGATTTGTGGGGAAATCAGAACTGTTTATTAAGATTCAGTTTTCTGTCAGGCCCTCTCAGCGCTGTCAGCCAGCCAGAGAGGAGTTGGATTCGGCACACCCTAAACTAATCCCTCTCTTGTTACCAACTTCCTCTCACTCGAGAAACTTTGAGAAAATGTTTTTTGGTCTTATTTTTTAAAGGACTTTGTGTGAGTGCATGTTTGTGTGCATACTGTTTGGATGTCCTGCCATGGAATTATTCCTGGTTCACGATGTAGACCGCAAAGAAAACCTGCCATTAAGAAAAATATTTTTTGACATTCACACATGTTTTTATTTCCTCATTCAACCCCACATATCTAAATGGAGAAATTTCATAAAAGAAAATTTGCATCATGTTTGTTCTTTTCTTACATTTATAGATACAGGTTTTGCTTTTTCATTGTTGATTTCTTGAGTGATTTATTTTAGATTAAAGATCCCTCCTTTGCTCTGGAAAATGTCAAAATGAGGCAATGTGAGTCAGTGCAAGCAAATAGTTTCATTTTTCAAACCGACGACACCGAGTACATGAGTCATTCTTATTTGTGTGATTTATTCCCTTGCATTAAACAGATAAATTACTCACATTTTAAACAATTAAGAAATACATGTTTTGAATCTACAGTGATATAATACATAGCGAATGGGCCTGTGCATCTTTTGGCTGAAGCTCAGAAAAAGAGTTCACTCCGGCAACAAAGTGAACAAAAAATAGATCGGCTGGGTCCATAGTTTTTGTCACTGTGCCTCAACAGATTCTCCCCTTATCAATAGGTCCTTTGCTTAAAGCCACAATTGAAAAATAAACTGAACGTTTCCTCTCAAATCCTTCACACAAAAGGAGACATGGAGTTACTCTTTAGTCAGGCAGATGGGGGTAAACCCAGGGATATTTACAACGCTCAATGGCTTCTTGGACGCTGAGCTGAGTGCTGTAACTTTAAACAAGGAGAGGCATGTGTCTACTGTACACCAAATACAGTTGGCTGGCAGATTATATTGAGTGATCTGAGCTTTGCTTTAGATATCTGATCTGATGTGACTTCATTCTGTGTCTTGAGGCTGTAGGCCATGCTTCAGAAGGGTGCATGCATGCATAGTTCACGTTCAGTGGTTGATTTAATAGAATATTTTAATATCTTAGATCTGTCTTCGAACGAGACAGACTCCCTGCCCCGACTTCACGGAGGAGGCTGAAATCGCAGTGAGCAGCCAGCATTAGTAGAGTTGGCTTGTGTTGTTGACCAGGAGTCAGATACAAGCAGAAATCCACAGGCAAAAAGTACTGTTCAGTCACAAGTGCAGTCCAGGTGGGCTTTTTTATAATCTTGTTTTCTAATCTTTCCAGCTGAGATGTTCTTCATGTTCCAGATGTGCTCCCAGCAGTGACCTGCATGTGTCGACATGTAAAGACGTTGACAACCAGAGGCCCTAAACTGAGGAAGGGCGCCTAAAGTTCCTGCTTTTTGTGGTCATCATGTCTGCCTAAAAATATGTTATTTCCACTGTTTGTCATATTGCTTTGGTCTTGAAATTGGGTTTAAAATCTAGAAAGCTGCAAACTAAACATTCTCACCAGCTGCTCAGTTAAATGACATGAAACAAGCACAAATTTGAAATTTGGACAGATTTTGAAGAGAGGACTGAAATAATTTTAGCGACCAAAATCTGGGATATTTCTAATGGGGTTTTGGAGATGAGTTTTCCTGGATACAGATAGTGGCTGCCAGTAGTAAGAGGTCAAGAGGAAAGTGAAGGAGACCCAGAGTCACTTCCTGTGGACAGGGCCCATAATTTAGGTACGGCCCTGACTAGAGGGCGAACAGGTAGACTGAGCAGCTTCAGTTGGGGAGAGTGTCCAGTCCCAGCGAGGCTGCATGCTGCTTGGCTCTCAGACGGAGGTTCTCAATGCTGGTGGTCTTGCTGTTGAGGCTTGTAGGGAGGCTGCCCGGTGGCGCCTGCAGCAGTGGGCTGTTCCATACCTGCTGGGCCTGCGACAGGGTCTGGTAGTACGACTGGCAGGGCAGCGAGCCCAGCGGGGACGGCATGTTGACGTTCATGCCTAGATAGGGCAGAGAGGACGGTGTGCTCATGTCAAAGGATGGGTAGTGCACTAGGTTGTTGGTGGCAGCCATGTGCTGCCGAAACTGCTCCTGAAGCCGGAAGAGGCTGAGAGGAGACGAAGCGTAGGAGTTGCTTTGCGCCAAACTGCTGGTCGTACTGCTGGAGGACGGCAAGTTGGGGGAGCACAGAGGAGAGTCTGAGAGACAGGAAAAGACGAGGAGGATTTTAGTACATTTCCACACATTGGCTTTTGTTCAGTATTTAGATGCCATTTCAGTAAAGTATCTTGTACATGACTGTGATAATATTTATAAATATAACAAATGATCAGAGAATATAAAAGGAAAAGCAGCTCCATTCATCAGACAGCAATGTTTTTACCTGATGTGGGGCTCAGCCGTTTGCAGGATGGTGAGCTGCTCGCCTGTTGCGCCCCCCCCTCCCTCTGCGTCTCCTCCCTCAGCTTCCCCCTCGCCCCCCCTCTCATTTCGTCCTCCTCTCTGTCAGCATTATCTTCTGCTGCTGACTCGCTGTCCGATGGCTCGGGGGAGGTGACGTTGACTTCCACGCTCATCTCTCCAGGCTGGGGCTGTGCGGCTGCCAGCCTCTCTGTCTCTGAGTGACAGGACGAAGAGGAGGAGGGAGGGGGAGGGGTGCGGGCCTCAGGAACCTGGGCAGTGCTGTTGGTGTTGAGGTCTGTCTTGGAGTCCTCTGAGGAGCCCTCTGCAGCTCCGGACGCCTCCTTCTGTTTCTGGAGCTGCTCCTTCTGCAGGCTTCGTTGCTTCTTGCGAAACTTGGCCCGGCGGTTCTTGAACCATACCTGGCAGACAGATGCATGGACAGATCAGTGCTTGAGTCAAGGACTAAAACTAAGTGGACAACTTTAAGGCACAACATAGGACTACCTTGTCTTCACATTTGTCAGCACTTTGCCTATCCATTTATCCTTTTAACAATTCAAGATTTCCTTAAGTTCATCCCTTAGCCTTTAAGTCTAGCAGTGCAACGGGAAAACGGTAGGCCTATTGGATAAATTCCTTCTGAGGGTTTTTACCTGAACGCGTGCCTCAGGCAGGTTGGTGCACATGGCCAGACGTTCACGCATCACCACATCAGGGTAGTGGGTCTTCTGGAAAGTTTTCTCCAGGGCCTCCAGCTGCTGGGCGGTGAAGGCCGTCCGACTGCGCCGCTGCTTACGGTGCTGGGAGCCATACCGGGCCTCTAGGATAATGTCTTGAAATGTGCAGCCGTTGAGAAACAAGAAACACGACACAGTTTAATTGAAGGACAGGTCAAAGGACATTCAAGCATGCAGAGATCAGTTCACACTGAACACGTGCTAACACACAATTGAAATGATCAGTTGTTGCTTGCAAAAACATGGAGGAGGTGAAAGACATTGGATCAAACACTGAGCAACAAAATGAGCAACTGATTCTTACCAGCCAGTCTCTCTGCCAGAGTGAGGGCATGCACAGAGGGCCTGTAGTCAGGTGCGTGCTGGGCCTGTTGCGCCGCCTGCTGGTGAAGGTTGTACATGGCGCTCAGTGAATTCATGGCGTGCAGAGAGTAGCCGTTCACTCCGTAGTGCTGCATGGCCGGCGAGCTGTCTGCAGAGAGGGCGACAAGCAGCAGTGAGAGTCAGTTTAGTAAAAAAACAACCTATTTTCTAGTTATAGCGCTATTAAAAGGCAAAAACTTCAATGCTTTTATAATGCTTGTTGTAGCTTGACTAATTGAAATGGCAACAGGTGAACTACACACATTAAAGATTGCGCTTCTAAGGAAAAATATTCCCTTATTGACTCAAAAATAACCAAGAGTTTGGCTACTTCTAATGGTTTCAAAAGAGATTCAGAATTTTGCAGAGAGCGTTTGTTTTTAAGCTAAATGAAACGGGTTTTATTTTAGAAAAGAGCGTTTTTTCCCACGGAGGATTTGCACCGTCAGCGGCACTTACACCTAACAAAATAAAATATATTTTTTCCTGAAACTTGAAGTTATTTTGTAGTTGTTTGGTATTTATTAGGTCAATAGACAGCGCAAGACTGAATCATTTTTAGATTTAGTTTTAGCCTACGGTAAGATGTTGAACAGAGGGGTGCAGAAAATGTATAGCTTATCCAAATATTTTGTCAGTTCCGTTCAGCAATGAAAAATACAATGTAGCCTATATTTTACATTTTATTCTCTTAAATAAAATGTAGCATCTGCCTACCACAACAGTTAAAATGTAGGCTACACTATTGTGCTTATTTGGTAAATTAACATGCTCATATTAAGCATTAAATCCGTGCTGATAACAATAGTTTGATATTTGTGTAATTTGGTCATAGTGGTATACAAATGTGATGTGAAAATTAAAGAAGAAGAAAAGTGTCCGACACTTCGCCCAGGCTATCGTTTATTATTATTATTATTATTATTATTATTATTATTATTATTATTAGCCTACTACTAGGCTATTATAGGCAAATTGATAAATGATTGGTCTTGCTGGTAAAAAAAAAGGCTAATCTTATTTCACCATCTACGATCACTTCACATTTTCAGTCTGAAGAGTTTTAAATTGAAAATATTTATTTTGTGCGCTCTGTAGCGCCTAAACGCCGCTGAAGCTCCGCAGGCTGGACTGACAGCAGGTGCCACAACATATTTACTTTGCTCCCTGAGAGTTAGACTCGAGTGGGGGGACGTTTATTTCAATCTGTGGCGGGTCCCTGGTCAGTTTCAGATGGCTGGAGGGTGTCGGAGATGTGTGACAGGTCTTCAGTGAAATGTGCACAGGATCCCCAGTTGGGATCCCCGCTAATGTGGGTGCAAATAGGTTCCAACTACACGAGGCTATTAATTTATCATCCGGCCCGACAAGTGAAAGATGGGCCAGCGTGTGTTCGCGCGCGAGTGTTACTGTGTGTGGAGTGACCAATGCAGTAGCACATTGGTTCCTAGTGACTATTTCATTGCGCTATTTTGCTAAATCAGCCTCTGGCTGTATTAGTGTAATCTGTTCGATTTTTTTTATCTGCAGCTTAAAAATTCAACATAACGCTCTTCTTTCAGGACCATGTCACACAGCCTCGGGCTCTGATTTAAGCCTAATTATACTAATTGCCGTGGATTTATGAGTTATAGGCTACAGTACTAAAGATTGCCTCGGGGCCGGAGCTCTGTGTGCAGGGCATCAATTCAGCAGCACTGAAAGTCAAGCAGGAGATTAATGTGGATAATTAACCTAAAGTCAATTAACAACTACTAGCCTAATGTCAAACAGAAAGAAATTTCCTTAATACCTTATTAAAAAACTCTTAAATATAATATTATTTTTTGTTTTGTTTTTTGTTATTTACTGATTACACTGAAGACTTTTAATCGGTTAACGTGAGTAAAAGAAACTCCCGTTGTTAAGCTTCTAGGCTCTCACTGGTTTTATTGGGGACCGAATGGTCGACAAACTGCACTTTTAAAACAGATTTGGGAAAAGACTTTTGTTGAAAAGACAACAAAACTTTAAGAAACAAAAAAATGTCGTTAAAAAAAACGTAAACGCAAATTGTAGCTACAGTTTTAAAACAAGACAGCAGGGATACGAGCATTTCAGTGGTCCAACTTCGGCCCAGCAAACTTCTTACCTCTCTTCTCTCTGCGTATCTGAAGCGAAATATCTCCACCAAGCAGCCCGAATATTTTCCTTTCAGATCTCCTTCTCTAAAATCCGCTGGCGGTTGTTCATGTTTTCATTTCATCAGTTATTTTCATTCACTATGATATCCTGAAAACGTCCCTGTCGCTCCGCTCCGTCCTCCGGCTCGCCGCTCTGTGGATGTGGGAGGATGCTGAGCTGCCATCTATTGGCCTTTAAAGCGCAGCGGGTGGGGTCACTGGGGCGCTCAGACGCTCCCTCTCTGTGCCAATCACGTCGCTTTCCTCCTTCATCACCATCACCACAGCCCCNCCTTCGCAGCAGTCCTCATTTCATTTTTCTGCATGTGAGGTACCGACTTTTCTGCTGGCGTTGTTGTTATTTTTGACGAAATCGAATAGGCTACAGTTTTTGTATTGTCTTATTTTGTATGCAGGGATTTTTCTTTAAAAAAGTGAGGAATTAGTATTGTAGCCTAATTATTGTTATGAAGCGCAATGTTTTTGTTTTCGGTTAATGATCGTGTTTCTGTATTTGGTTTTATTGGGGATGCAGACTGACGTTAAATGAGAAGCTCCACCTATGAATAGCAGATTATCTAAAACTTTTAAAATAAATCTCAACATGACAACATGTAATTAAGGTATTCCCAATTAGCCTGCTGCCTTGCCCTTATTAATATTTATGTGTTCTAATTTAATATATCAGGGTTAATCTAAAATGTGTTACTGAGCTAAAGCCAAGGTCAAAGGGCAGAGTGCATTTATGTTTTTTTCTTTTCTTTTTTTCATGAATATTGTTGAACATTTTTCTAAATGTCTCTCTCTTGCCACAGTTTCCTTCTTTTAACCAAAGTAGTTTTAATTGCTTTTCCAACTTTCAAAATATTATGAAATGGCAATTTGTAGTAGGCCAATAGGCAACTTTTTGGATGGATTTTAGCCGAAGTAACCATTACAAATCACAAAACTAATCATGACCCCCTCTAAGTAAATATTCGCTTTAGCAGATCTTCAATGTCTTTAACAAAAAGGAAACCCATTAAATGCTTGAATTCAGCCAAAAAAAGGATCTATAACACAGGTCTTAATTAAATGATATGCAAATGGTAAGTAATGGCCTATACTAGCCTGCGCATTGACTTTCGGGTTAATTCCGTGCTTTAATTTTATTTCCCTCCTGCCTCGATGTGACTTCATGTTTGGTGGGAATGCAGCTGAGATGGAGAGATGCAGGCTGGGCTACACTGCTGCCTCCAGCAGCTTCCCGGCCCCGAGGGATTTAGGTTAGGATTGGGTAGACAAGACGCCATTTCACCCTCCAAAAAAATGTCTTAAAATGACTGCTGGTAAGAGGATTAAAACAATAATGCCCCTCTCTTCTTCAAGGTTTTTAGAAAAGATTTCTTCTCCCGAAGAAAAACCGTTTAGGCTGGAATTAAGGGCAGCGAAAAGTAGCCTTTTAATGTAAAGCTTGCATATTTTGCTGAATTTTCTCTTAAAGAGTGAGAGAGAAAGACGAAGGTGGGTTGGTAGTGGTGGCGTTAAACCCCAATTTGATCTTTGGCCACATTCATTTGCAGGACTTTAGACTCCTGACAACAGCCTGCGTGAGAAGAAAATGTGACGCCTGAACGCCTTCGCCCAAAGTTCACCTTATACTGTTCAAATATTGTGCTCACGTTTATTTTCTGTCTTAATTAAGTTTCTTATACACAGCTGAGAAAATCCAAAATATGAAAGAAACAGAATTATGTGAATGAATTTACTGGGCGTTTTCAAGCAACAAGTGGTTATCAGTGCGTCAATGGATGGGACACAACGATTTATTTTTCTAACGTTCGTTTTTTTTAAATTCTGACCTTATGTTTTCTGCTTTTATTGTCAGCATAACTGCAGAACATTTGGGCCTAGAGGAGAAAAAAATCGGATTAACTTGTGAACCGATGGAAATAAGAACTTAAACTGGAGGTAAATCTGGCCAGTGTCTCTTTGTGGGGACCGTTTCTAAAGCAATTAAAGCGAGAAGGAATTCCTCTCAGCTGCTGTTCCTCAAATCAGCTTTTTTAAGGACCTTAATGCGGGCTAATGTCCAGCACGGCTGAGGGCTTTCATGCAAGTGTCAAGAGGGCCTGCTATTAGAGTGATATTAGGCCAGTGGAGCACCAGCCCCTCCTGACCCTGCAGGGATGGAGCGGACAGCAAACTCACGCTGCCTCAGTGTTTACACAGCTTTTTCATTTCACGAATGTGGTCACGTTTTGTACATTTTTTCAAAACAAAATATTAATGAAAGACTGATGAAGACCCATGGACTTGTAGAATAATAATCAAAAGTCATAAATGTACAGTTTTCTAAAAAGTATTCTGAATTGATAGGCATTTGTTTATAGGGAAACAATTGCGGGAAATTGTCACATTTTTAAGCATATATTTTTAGTTTTTTCAACCCACTTAGATTTCAATAAAACAAAAGTTTGAGTTTGAGTTGTATAAACGTCCCGACAGTAACTGCAAAGAACAGCTATTTTCAAAATCGATTTTCTGCCTGTTATTTCTGCGATTAATTGTTATATTGACAAAAATGATCCAAAATGTTCCAGAGCTCCTGATGATGTCAACAAATATCTTGTCTTGTTCAACAGTCCACAACCCAGAGATAATATATAAAACAGAGAAAAGCAGCAAATCCTCACACTGGAGGAGCTGCAGGAGACTTTGGTATTTCTGCTTAAAAATGACTTAAACCAAAAATCGATTATAAATATAATTTCCTATTAATTTTCTGTTAATTGATCAATCAAGTAATTGCTGCACAGTCCTTTTGACTGTAAATGATACAAACAATAGTTTCACATCTATTTTTTGGCAGAACAGCACTGGTGGTTTTGAGGCCTAATCATGATGATTATTCTGAATGCTGCCTGTAGTTTACCCATCTCTTTATTTACCATTTTCACACTGCTTCTCATCCTGATCACCTCCAGGATCTCAGCACTGCTTGCTCCAGGCTAACTTTCTAAACCCCAAATTCATCTCAGATTTCTGTGGATTTTATTGGCGCACTCATTGTTCTCTGCACCCTGGCTGCATTCAAGCTTTATCATGTTAAAGCCTCTCCTCAGATCTGAGTTATCGTCTTTGCTCTCAATCATCCTCCCGCCTGCTTTCTGAATATCAAAACTTTATCCCTGCATCAGGACTTTGGCAGCTTGAATCAAAGCTCAGCCGAGAAAGCTGCAGCGATTTATAAATCATGTTCAGTTTTTAAACAGGTTTATAACGCTTGAACGTTTGTAATTTTACCCCTCAAATGGTTCCCTATATTTCCAAGTAGCATTTTACATCAAATCGAGGAGAAAGTTGATGCCTTCAGCCTTCAGAGCCCATTAACTTTTATCATTAGGTTTTCTTTAACTTCATGAATATATTAGCTTCCAATCCAGCAGCTCTGGCCCCCACATGCTCTTAGTCAAGGTTAGCTTGTGCTCATTTGGGTGAAATTAATCATTTTGATGTATGGTTTAGAATTGACTGCTTCCTTGGGACTTGTGTGACTGGAGTAACAAAGCAAACTTGCCATTAGCAGTCCTCCTGCTGTGTATTAGTCGGACATTTACCTATAAGACTTTCCTTATATGTGTTATATGTTGTACCTGATTCAAATGGACACATCTGTAGCTCCAAAGCCTCTTTTTTCACGACTCAGAAGTCGGTTATCAGTGTGTCAAAGGACAAGATCACACAGACTCTTGTACACATCTAAATGTACACTTCCCTCAATCTCTCATTTATATGGTTGACGTCTTTTAAATCTATATAAATCATCTTTTAAAAACTCCAAAGTTACAAATATTGCAAGGCAACATTTTCTTTAAATAAAGAAAAAGGATGAAGTCTATTTACTGTGACAACATAGACACCAGGCTTCTATGTTATGGAGTTCCAGTGCAAAGTTAAAGTTGCATTGTAACATGTTGAACATGTTAGCAAACAATTGCCAATTTACACATCCATCAGACTTTAAGCAGCATTAGCATTCATTTGGAGTTGTGATTTTTGCAACCTGGCATATATTAGTCTAATATTTGCTCTCCTCTTTGCACCGGTTTGGTCTCCACCAACTCCAAAATATCTGGCTCTTTAACTAAATGTCCCAGTGTTTTCACCAGCTAGTCACTAATTTTGTCTGTCTGCAGTATGGTTCTGGGTAGGTAGCGTACATTGAACTTTTTTGCAGAAAACAGCTGCCTGCTGATGCTGAAAACAACAGCAATGAGAACACTGAGAGTGAACCAGAACAGTTAAGTTGTGGGCTGGAAAACCAAAACAATCCGTGACCTCTGTCACATTGCATGGCTTTCAATTAATTGGTAAATTCTCCTATAACTCCTATAACATTGTTGGCCTCACTTCTGTTTCAATCCAGGACCTACACTACCCATAATGCAACTTGACAGCTCACAGTTTGGTCGGAGACTCTATGTAATGGTGGTAGTGGCCAAAGTAACCTGGAGCTGCTAGACTCACACGCACAGAGGAGCAGTGGCCTACAGAGTTCCGGTAACCTTACTTCTTTCCAACGCCACACATCCAGATATTTTTTTTGTAGTTTTCAGCCCCAACTGACCTAGCCTCGAGTGACATCACTTGAGGACATTTAGCAGACTTCACACAGCTCCCTTCTGAGCCATAAAATGCACATATGACTGTTTTCTAACATATGCAGTTGCACTTCCCAAGACCTGTAAACAGACTCAGTTGGTACAGTTGGTGGAATGCCCCTTTAAAATGCATTTTTCATATTAAGCACTTTGGTAGAAATTGGTGTTCAAAGAATATACTAATTGGAACAGAGACACAGCAATTCACTGTTAGGCTGACCACAAGTTGCTCACTTTCACTATTGTTTGTCCTTGTATGATCCTGTAGACACAGCACACCATGCTGCAGCGAGGGCCGCTCCTCTGAACGGTTTCTCTGGCAGACTTGACATATCGAGGTTGGCAGGTTTGTTTCCTCCCTCTTTTTCAGAGCCAGTCTTTGGTTGTGCCCCTCAGGCTGCGGCCCAGCACAAGGGTTCCTATTGTCAGGGTCTAATCCAGGGGCTACACAGCTTTAGCAACATGGTGGGATAAAAGCCCATCAAACCACTACTTTATGGGGGCAAATCTTTCCTAATCCCTCGCTTTATCTAAACAAAAGGAGAGAAACAAGAGGATAGAAAGAAATTGTGCAGACACAGGGCAAGACCGGAGCTAAGATGCAAAGAAGTAGTTTCACTGGAGAAGCTAACCATTTTTGACAGGCTTTCACTAAAGGATTGACAAAAAACGGACACCAGGATTCCAAAAAGGACCGTACAGGGTCTTTTTTCTTTTCTAAAGTTAAGCTTTAAGATCCTTAGAGGGATATGTCGAAATTAGTGAGATTAAATTCAAAAACCTTAACTGTTAAGAGGACTTGGCAGGGGGCACCTGTCAGTTTTGGACGCTATAAAAAAATTGCTCTTGGTTTACTTGGTTGATGTAAACAAGCGAGAACCGTGTGATCTTGAACCTATTCTTTGCTCTTTTCTCAGACAGGGAAAAGGGAGTATGGGAATTTCTTTTTCTCGACTCACACACTGCTTAGACAATTGGATCCATCAAATCAACTGGGTGACCCCAACCTGGGTCCAAACCACATTGACTTTCAAGAAGACGCAAGTCAGCAAGAAACCCTTTAATATCATTTGTGGGAGTTCTTCAGAAGACACTGAATGACAGATTATTCTAAATCTGTTTCTTAGAATCTGTAAAATACATTAAATCTGTGACTCTACTGTTTGAACAGACCCCCTTGTAAATTAGAGGACCGTCACATGTGTGTATGTATGTGTGTATGTGTTTCAGGGACAAATCCCCTGACCCCATTTCATGTCTGCGGCCAATACCAATTTCTATCTTTGCTCTGTGGCAACTAGCTACGAATCCCAAGTGTCGCATCTGCAAATGACTCTGAGTTAGAGGCTCCATTTTCTGCCACAGCACAAATGCTCCACAAGAGGACCATTTGAAGCCGGGCGGTCAGAGAGCCGAGCAGAGATTGAGAACAAGCCAGTTCGTTCTGGCTCTATGTATATAAACCACCACAGCCTAGGGGCTTTCAGTGTCTCGCTTGCCCTCTCAGGTATACGAACAGAAACATGATGACATACATAATTCACCACCTGGCAGTAAATACACTGTCCTCATCCACACATAACAAAGTTCAGTGCTTTTGAAATCTGATGTACATCATGGAGCACAAACTGATTTGATTAGAATCATTATTTATTTGACATTTGTTTGACAGCTCGCCCCCTACTGGCTTGTGTTGATGCCCCATGAATGGGGTAATTAAGAGATAATAGGCCAGGGATGCTCGTCAGGGACCGACTGATTAGTGATTCATTACATGAGCTTAGAACAAGGAAGAAGAGTGGTTGGGTTTCTGTGGGGGGCATACCGGAACAGCCTGACAAATTGCCAATGGATTTATCCAGGGTAATTAACTATCACCCAGGGAAAGGGCTGGGACTGGGACTGTAACTTACAGTAGACTCATCACACAGATGGGCTGACACTGGTTTTCTTTCCTTCATTAATGGTTGTAAGTATTTTAATGTTGCTTTGTGTGTTCGTAAAAAAAAAACATACAACAAAATATGAGACTCTGTGGCTGTAAAAATGGATTTTAGTTCAAAGAACTGATCTAAGTTGTATTGAATTATAAATACAATTTGGGATTCTTTCATACTTACCGTACCTTGTACTCTGTATATATGTCTGTACTGTAAATACATTCTAGCACTTTTGGCAACAGCCAGCAGCTGCTTAACTTGGCTTAGCACAACAGCTGGAAACAGAAACAGCTAGTCTGACGCTATCAAAAGGTAACAAAGTTTACCTACAAGCACCTCTAAAGCCCACTGATTAACATGTCATATCTCGTTTTAGCTCTTTCCCCCTGTTCCCACTCTTGTGCTAAACTAAGCTTACCTTAATATGGCCTTGGTATACAGTACTATACATGGGATGGATATGGGTAATCTGAAATGGGTCAGTAGCAATGAATGGAAACTTGCGTTTGCAGCATGAATGTCCATTTGAACTTTGAAAGCCAAATAAGTTGAATAGCCCACCGTAGCACAGACTTCTGAAATAGAAACGTACACTGTTGCAGTCACAATTTAGTTTTTTGCAATTGATTGTGCTTCGGGTTACACAGACAGCTAAACAGTAAAGTTGCCAGAAACGAGTGTGAAATGTTTACTAAAATACACTAAACTAACAAGAGTCTAGGGAATGTAAGAAGTTTAAAAAGTATTAAACTGTGAAAGTCACGCTATTCCCCTTTAAGAATCTTTGCATACATGAATGGCTTCCATCCCATATTTGATTGTCATGATCCTATAAAGCAGGAAAAAATCTATATTCCCATCTTCATAGTCCTTCCAAAGCCAGCCTCCCATCCAGGAGTAATCCTCTCTGGTCCATATCAGCCTCACAAAGCAGCACACACTTACATGGAGACGTTGATTTTCTCTGTATGTTTTATCTGATTTGGAAGCACTTAAAAACAGCTCTAAGTCTTTTCTCGATTAATATGTTGGGGAAAAGACTCAGCCGGTGTGATATCCGCTCCCCCCTACACCAGCTACCTCTCAACATCCAACATCTGGCTATTGTTGTTAAATCTACTTTAAAGCATCTGTGGGTCATACAGATTCAAACATTTAGAGAATTGAAGCTCATCTGTTGAGCTTAAGTCACTGTCAAGTTGCACTAGTCTCTCATCAGAACAAAGGCAGCTGAATTAAAGCTCTGTTTCAAACAACTCTGAAAGTGCTGCTTTTTCTCCCTAATATCTAATAAATAAGTAGCAATGAATTCAAACACACCTGCGTCTTCTAGTGGTTGTACACATGCAGAGTAGACATTCACATGAACACCAATGATTTTTACTGACAGCTAAATGTATCCCTTATCACCTTTTCACTCATAAGTTGTGGGTCTGCATCTCAGAAAGAGCACAGCTTACAGGACCTGTTAAGGCAAGCTTTTCCCCCGTAAGCTCTATATACAACGCACAGTGTTTTATGAAATGAGCATAAGAGGTTGATTTATTATTGTTTCATAATCTGGGTTTATGTCTTGTTCTGCAAAAAGCCTTTTTAAAAAGCCTTGCCCTGCCTTTAGGATAGAGCCACATCCAGCATTAACCCACTGACTGGCCGCTGCTTAACGGGACATAACCCCAACATAACCCTTTTAACAGGAGCCAGAAACTATTTTGAAAGAATGGCCAATGGTCCAAGTTGTGTGACTAATGGATGAGAAATAATTTGACTCATAATAATTACAAATATAAAAACAAAAAGAAAAAACAGATTTTTTTTTCATCTGGTGAAAATCTTAACATTTTGGGAAATGTGGACTCTTGGAAATTACTGCACATAAGCACCCGTAAAACCACAACATGTCAATTTTATTAATTTTTGGATGAATTCAAGTTTTAATTAGTGAGCTTAATGCAGCACTTACGACAACTCAAAATTTTCAAACCTTGTACTAAAAACAGTACAATGCAACGCCACTGAAAATCAGACTTCCTACTTGTAAACTCAGGGCAAATCCAGCTACCCCGACTTCATGAAGAAACAGTCTGACATCACACAACAGTTCCCCTGCTTTCACTCATAATGCTATAGGCTCAGCTAATCGCCTCCAAGCTGTAGGTTCAAATTTAGTACAAGTGGTATCAGTCTTCCCGAGCTTTCTGTGTGGAGTTTGCATGTTCTCCCCGTGTCTGCGTGGGTTCTCTCCGGGTGCTCCGGCTTCCTCCCACCATCCAAAGACAGGCAGGCTAGGTTGATTGGTGACCCTAAATTGTCCTTAGGTGTGAGTGTGAGCGTGAGTAGATGTTCGTCTCTGTGTGGCCCTGCGATGGGCTGGCGACCTGTCCTGGGTGTACCCCGCCTTTCGCCCGATGCCAGTTGGGATTGGCTCCAGCCCCCCTTCCGACCCTGTACGCAGGATAAGCGGTTGACGATGGATGGATGGATGGTATCAGTCTTCTCAGCTAACTCAATAAAGAAAGCGAATAAACAAATTTCCCAAGGTAGTATTCCATAACATGTATTGCAGTCAGCATGATCTTAACATAGCTTTTTACATCCTATCTTATGCTGAATTTTCAAATATCTTTGTTGCAGGAAGATGTATTATGTAGAGTCAGTGAACCATTATACTCCATATTATAACCTCAAATTACAAATTACACTTCCCTTAATTATCCTGTGACAACAATGCAAAGTTGATATAATATTTTATTGGGTCACCTGCAGATCAGCAGGCCCAGCTATTTGGCTCTAATTACAGCTTGGTGGAAGCCTCCGCAGAGAATGCAAGCCTGCGTGGAAATAAGTGCTTAAGAAATGACTGCGTGAGACAGCCTGAAGGCATCAAGCTCTCTGCGGGGACGCTGCGGTTGGCCACTTAACCTGGATACCTGCTCACACAGATCCCACCAATCAGGGACGAATGAAGAACGCAATGTTGTGGTAAAAGAAGTAGTTCAGGTGAGCAGTTTGGCTGGCTAAAGTATTATTCTTAATCCTGAAATGGAAAGAAAAAACAGCCACAAATGAACACTGCCTTCAGAGACAGAAGAGAGGGAGGCCTTAAGAATAAAAAGGAGTCTTGCTGGGCCCAACTGGCCATGTAAAGAGTCAGGGCTGTCCTGTCTGTCAGACGGCGGCTGGCTGGAGGAACCCAGGAGTGAGAGCTGCTGTCTTCTCATTAGATAATCCCTCCAGCTCATAGCAGCAGCAGGGGGACCTGCGAGAGCCTGTTAAAGACAGCCAGTGCCGATGGATATCTGCATGTATTTGTATCTGTTCCTAACGAGCGCTAATTTGCTGTCCACTGAGCTGGAACGCGGCCATGAGAAAAAACAAAATACTGGAGGAAAAGACTTTAATGTGAGCCTGATTCTGCAGGATATGAAATGGTTAATTTGCTCAATTTTTTGTTTCCCTCTCTCCATACAAATATGTGTTTACATTAAAAAGAGGTGTTTTTTTAAATACTACTCCTCAAAATCGCACACATCTGTCAAATTTTTCCTCTAGATAAGAAATGAGTACAGTATGCGTCATGGTGAGATTGACTGAGATGGTTTATGTGTGTGTGTGTGTTTTGATTGTGTTTTCCTTTCACCCCCCCCCCCCTACCAACCACCCACCCTGCAGAAGAGCCCTTTGGCAGAGATCTGACTCTACATGAATATGAATGAGGAGGTAACACAGTGGGGAGAGCCGGGGGAATTTGATGACAGTGCAGGAAAAGACCAGAGCATATACGGGGATGTATGACTTCCCAGCCCTGCCACTGATATGATAAAGTGACTGAATTTGAATATACGTGTGTGTGTGTGTTTGTGTGTGTGTGCGTGGGTGGGTGTGAGGGTGTGCCCCGTCAGATGGATATGAATAATGTATTGATAGCCAGACCCCTGTGGTAGTCCATACAATCTTGTCTGTGTGTGTGTTGCGTTTAGCCTGCCCAGCTGGCAGGGTCACAGGGGATGCACAACACATTATGTCACAGTCCCAGGAGAGGTGTGGGTGCATGTTCCCTTTTCATCATCAATCAACAGAGCAAACTGTTTAACAACAACAATGAGGCAGTTAAGAGGCCCCTCAGTTCATCCCAGAAGTGGTGATAATTACCTAAACATGAAGTTGTCACCCTTCGCCCTCCTCAGCTTCTCCCTGCATCTGCCCCTTTTGATTGTGTGTCGAGTCAAGCGTGACTCACTCGCAAGTGAGACAGACAGTAATTGGGGAGATTGATTTTTAAAAGCTTACTCATTTGACCTGCACCCCTGTCCATATGGAGCACTTTCATTAAGCTTGATAAATGCCTTCTGATGCTCTGATAATCGTTTCGCTTGCTTTTCTCAAAACCTCTTGTTCCTCTTTATAAATGCACTGAAATTCCCTCAAATTAGCTGTTTTCTGCGCATTCAGCCCTTTCTGCTAAAAAGGATGGTCAAACACGCCTCCTGTCAAATTGTCAGCGGGTCTGTTTGAAGAACCAGTGCTGCATACCTCTGCAAGCATCAACTTACCTTTCTACATCTTAGACGCTCTCTAAAATGTTTTATGCACAGCATGAGAGCAAATAGAAAAGAGACCCTCAAACTAAAGCTTTGTCATAAATAAACTTTAGATTGATGAAAACACTAACATAAGGTTATCTATGAGTAAAAACACGGGTTCAAGCTTCCCTTCAACTGCAAAATAAGCATTAAAATCCAATTCTGATGCAGCCATTGTGAGAATAGATAAACAATTCCTTCATGTCATTTTCCAACTCACCACCATTCTTAAGCAACAAGCAGCACTGATCCGTGTTGCGTACCAATTCCCAAGTATCAATCAAGCATCGTGGCTCTTTCTGTAACAGTCCTCCCATGTCTGAGCAAATGTCATTCTGAGACGCTTAAAGGACACATGACACAAAAAGACATTACTTGAAAGCATTAACAAGCTATAACCCCTTTGCAAAGTGTGTTAGCAAACAGTTGTCTAGGTGCACATGCAGCAGACACGGAGCAACCCAAGCGAAAAAGAAAAGGTTGCAGGTTGTAAAACCAAAACTATGAGCTAAAAGACACTAAAACACACTGTTTAGCAGAGGGGAACTGAGGAGTCAGGTGATAATTCTCTATAAAGTCATCACAAGAGGGGATCCTCTCACATTACACATACTCATTTACTTCTTTGTTAATATAAAAATACTTGATCAGTACAGCTTTAACTGATAGAAGAAGCCAGCTTTGTGACATAATGCGTGTCGGAAATATTCAAAATGTTGTGTAGTGGGTGTGACATGAAAATATGTATGTGGGAGTACTAAAATCTGGGTGTGTAATTTTCCTGGTTTGATAGTGCCAGAGATCCAGTGGGAAATGTGAGGAAGAGACACAAGGAGGAGATTATTAACAAAAGGGCAGCCTTTAATTTTTCTTTATATTTGCATTGCATTGATGAGGATTTTTTGTACAGGTCAGTGGAAAGGAGTTGCGAAGTTGAAATGTAGCAGAGTTCTTTAAAAGCTCTGAGCAGACTTGCCGTCACAGATTCGCATAGCCTTGGAACACATAAACTAATCCATGATATTGATCAGTGTGTTTCATATTGGCCCCTGTAATCCATCAAGCTAACAGTGTGGGATAGACCTAATTTATATTATCTGAAAGGTGTAATCAAAGATGAATGAACCCCAGCATGATAGAAATGTGCACTGGGTCATAATTTCTACCACTGTGAGTAATGGCAGGAGGGGATAAACACCAGCAGCCGCAGCAGAAAATAGGTAGAACTAAACACAAGGTTTGTAAAGCTCGGCAGAGTGATCATGTGTGCCACCAACACAATCTGAATGTAAACTTTTTTATTAGATTTGCGCAACATGATACAAAAGAAATGCATTAAAGTTGAATAATAACAAACAATGTAATGAAAAGTAATACATTTGACATCCAAACTTTACTTTTGGATCTCCACAAAATGTTGCAGATGTATACGAAAACAGACAATTTGACTGTCAACAAGAACAGCAGTTCACACCAGCCCCAGATACAAAAACAACATTTGGCAAAAATGTATGTAATGACAGCATATCAACAGCTCCTTAGCTTTGATGAATTAGTTATGAGAGTTGCTATGAGCTGAAACTTTAACAACAGCTTTATCCTTTGTGCAACACAGAAGCTCATGTACATGTGACAACGCTGGCTGACCCAGAGGGTAAAAGATGGTGGCGAAGAGCTTCATGTGTAGCTGTGGAGAGGCAGAGAGAGTAGCAGTAAATATATGTGTAAATATATATAAATGTTTCCTTTTAAAAAGCCACTTAAGAACTCCAACCCTTTAAAGAAGGCCAGGAATAATCTGTTTCCTCCGTTGCGGTAGATCCAGCAGGGATTTGCAGAAACATTCGGCAGTGACACAGATCTACATAATCATTTTAAGTTTCTACCCGCTCCTTCCAATGATTCTCCTGCTGTCACTTTAGATACCGCTAAAACTGATTTGGGCTCCCTAATCTCCCAGTATTTCTTAGACTTTAAAAATCTCTAATATTATAAGGAGATTATTTCATTTATAATTGATTGAGTGCATTTGCCGGAGTGCCACTTCAAAGTTGCTGAATTAAAGATGCATTTAAGAAGCCTGGTGCCAGCTGCTGTGAGTCGCAGGGTGGGGTGTGAGGTTGCGTTGGGGGAGCGGATGGTGGAGGGGGCTTGGGAATGGTGGTGGGGGGGAGGCTTGTGTCTTCTCGGTGGAGCAAGCAGAGGCTGATCCATGGAGATTTCTTAAAATGGGCTCTCACAAAGTGCCTCGCCTGGAGAAGGCATGGGAGGACACTAGCCAATGGCAGCGGAGCAGCAGTGGTGGGAAACTGTGTCTGTGTTGTTAAGACTCCTTGGTAAAGAGGTGGCTATCATTACATTTACTTCCTCAGAGATACTGCGTCATGTCCTGTCCATCCTCAGAGTTCCTCTAAGAACACATCAAGAGGATGATTCCCAGGTGAAGTCCGCTCTACCTGTAAGAGACTTTACCCAAATATCTTCCTTTCCACTCAAGTGAAACCACTCTGGACTGCCAAAAAGTGTAAGTTCTTCAAAAGCCTTTTTTCTTAAGCTCTATCTTTGGGATTCCCAGCACACAGGACCCTAAAATCTTCACAGGCCAGGGCTAAAATCTGAAGTTTCCTGATTCCCCATCTTCCCCCTTTTCCAGATGGAACCCCAAACCCCATTCAGGACTCAGGCTCCCTCTTCCTCATTGGCTTACCAACACCTGCAACTCCAACCATTGGACCACTTTGAGGGTCTTCATTAACGCAGAGAGGGAGATAGAGAGTCTTTAAAGAAAATCCCCCCCAGCCCGAAAGAACAGGAAGAAGATATGGCCTATTGGAGAGCTCAGGCCTATTGGAGTGCTTAGTTCTGACTAAATGAATCTTGACAGTGAGGAGGATGCTCTCCTCCTGCCCAGTATTGTACCAGCCGAAATAACCCCCACCCCGCCAACATCTCGCTGCCTTAGATGCTCTGACTCCCCCTCCCCCCTGTCCACCACCACCACCATGGCCCAACCACATCATAATCCTCTTAACGCTCTGCCTTATTAACCACTCATCTAAATGACATGAAAGCAACCGGCTGGAGAGAGGGGAGGAAAAAAAGTAAATTATTTCCCCTGGAATAAAGTCCTGGCCCTTTCACCAACAGTACTTTGTATTTCACATTTGATTATGTGACAAGTGTATCTAAGTCTGCTCGGGGCTCAAGAGAAATGTATTTCAGAGCCCATCAGGCACAGCAAATTTAAAAGAGGGTCCAACAACGTGCCCTGTGATTGTACATGCACATACACTCTGTCACATTAGCACATACACACACACACACACACACACACACACACACACACACACACACACACACACACACACACACACACACACACA
>JAPMOB010206046.1:0-11207 GCA_029875015.1 Lepomis gibbosus | reverse complement strand
TCTCAATTAAAACATTGACATGTGAGGGAGTCCAACTCAAAGCATCTCATTCTCAGCTTAAAAATACTCAAAGGAACCAAGTTTCAAGTTATTCTGCAGCAAATTCCATGTAAAGGGAGCAGAGTAAGCAAAGGCCTTTTTACCCAGCTCAGCACTGACACGTGGGACAGAAAACAAGACAACAGCCTGAGAACGGAGAGAGTAATGACCAGTACTTTTTTTCATAAGAAGTGAACATAAATAAGATGGAAGCGCACCAAGAATAGCCTTATATATAAATATATACCAATGACAAAGCCTCCGTGTAGGCAAAGCAGACCACCCTACACGAGAATACAGCTCACAGTGATGGGTGCAAGCTTTACAATTAGTAATAAATCTCAACGATGGATGATAGGCTGCGTCAATCATCTGAAGGCATTGAGCAGATGAGTGCATATATAATATATCACCATAATCCAGCACATTTAAAAAAGTGGATGCCACTAACCGTTTCTTAACATTAAAAGAAAAGCACAGCTTATTTCGAAAGTAAAAACCCAATTTTAGTCTCAACTTCAAATTCAAATTAATAATTAATTTAATTCTTTCAAATGTTCTCGCATTCTTCCAAAACATTATGTTTGGTGTTCTTATGTTTACCTTCTATATATATATATTTTTTTTTTACTGTAAAGCATCATGCAATAATTCAAAGCAGATATAATCAATATTTTTATAACAATGTATCAAATGACAATTTGACATTGTGAAAACAAAGTGACAATGTGAAAGGGGCTTCTCTTAGTTATTACCTGAACTGATGCTCCCCATGGCTTTACATAGCTTTAGTATGACTTTCAGCTCAGGGTTTAGCTCTCTGGCCCACAACTACTGTTTTGGTTCACTCATCTATCATAGTGTTGTTTACAGCCGCAGCAGGTAGGGCATTTTCACTAAGGACACTTCAATAAAGTCAACTTCAGCCACATCTACATTGATTAGTAGAATAAGGGAATTCAAAACCTTGGTTGTAGGGCTCATCTGCAACAGCTGTTGAAGTTGCTGTCAACAAGCAATGGGAAATTAAAGTTAATACAGGCGTACTTGTTCTATGTGCACCCTTTGTTGTTCAAATCTTTTGCATACCATCTTGTTTTGCTACAGAGATCATGAAAGATAATATTCACAAATCAAATAAGTATACAAACATAAATACCCCCAAAAGATCCCCAAGTTATACTTTCAGCATAGATTATACATGACATAAACGTATAGAAAGTTCAGAGTTCATGCCTTATGCATTTTTTGCACTGGTGTTTGTATTTATTATTTAACACGTCCTCTGGCTAGTGTGCAAAATCAAAAACCACAGCTATGACTGCAGATATCTGATTTGACTAAAATATTCTCAAGGTCATGCAGCATAACCCACCACATTTTAGCATGTATTGGGGATCTGGTCATCATTTCCACATTAAGTTACACTTTTTTATTACCTCCCTCTCATTACTATGCCACTTAAAATGTATGACTAGCCAATGTGCATTGTAACAAGACAAGACAGGCGTGGCAATGATGTTTCTCTGATGTTTCAACAGATAGCTGAAGAATTGAAGCTTTGTTTTTGACTGACATATTGACTACCAGTACAGAACATAATAAATGCTCACACCAGTGCAACGCTGATAAATAGCAATAGGACTTGTGATGAGCAAGGAACTGTTTTTCAAATGAAGTGTTTCTGCTTCTCTCAAGTCAAACATATTCAAATCATGTCTATGTAAATCCCATTAAAACAAGTACAAATTGAAATGTAAATATAACAATTTACTCCTCTCATATTAATACCACTAAAGTAATGTGTTTCATACAATAACGTATTCTGTGCTGCTACTCATGTTGATGGCAGGCACTTAGTTCCACACGGTTTGATGCTGAGAATGACTGAATTCCTGCTATTAATAAACTGTCACGTCTTAGACTGATGAAGCTGGTAGCTTTATCTTGGAACTCACTTGAACAGTGTTTTTTAAAAATCTCTTGAGACAAACTCACCACAGAGCTGTTTCTGCTTTGTTTAGCTGAGATCAGTTAAGGTTTGGTGCCGGAAATGGCTACAGGGTATGGACGCAATAACCTGAACATAACATATGCACAGTATAGGGCAATCCAATAACAACAACCCTGCAACAAATATTACCTTTGTGAAGTTTTTTGTTGATACTGGATCAAAGGAAAGACAAAATATGAGCTACAGTGCACAATATAATGCAATAATAAACCGGATTGCAACACTGACAAAGTAACAAAAATCCAACATCATTACCTTGAAAGAGCCGTCTTTACTGGATGATTATTTTGCTGGATTGCAGTGAACATCTGTTGTTTTGATGGTGTCCATCACCTGTAGCGTATACTTGAAAATGCAATAAGGAATCATTCTCAATATTGCACCAAATATATGTATAGATATAAAAAAAACATCACCTCTTCTTTATTAGTTTCCTACTCATAAACACACCTCATCAGAGTAATAATGAATGAAAATTAAACTCCAGTTGACTCTGATGAGGTTACATTTGTTTGTACACACTAAGTGTTTGTGTGATATTTAGTGTGCCAGTGGTTGAAAAAGTATTCAGATCCTTTACCTGTGTGAAAGTAACAATACCTCAATGTCGGAGCACTCCATTACAAGTTACAGTACAGCATTAAGTAGAAGTACACAAAAGTTCTCATTATGCAGGATAAGCCATTTGAGAGTGCTATATTACTATTATTACTGATCCATGCAACATGTAACGTGTAAGCATTCAAGTGTGTATTGTATGTGTATGTTTGCGTGTGCATGTGTTTGTTTCTGCTCATAACCTCTTGTGCTGTCACCTCTCCTGTGCTATACCATTCCATCCCTCTCACCTATTCAACATGCGGAATTCCCCACAGACTCATGGGACTCTGCTCTCCTATGAATTGTGGGTGAGTGAGACTCTGCACTGCATGGCTTGTCTCCTTTTCCTCACTTTAACACTCTCGAGCACTCTGCAATCCTCCAGCATCCCTCAGACAACCCCACGACTTAGTTTTTCGTTAATTTAACCCTCGGTCTAA
Organism: Lepomis gibbosus; assembly: GCA_029875015.1. Classification (NCBI taxonomy): domain Eukaryota; kingdom Metazoa; phylum Chordata; class Actinopteri; order Centrarchiformes; family Centrarchidae; genus Lepomis; species Lepomis gibbosus. The sequence goes on along the minus strand of JAPMOB010206046.1, from coordinate 8,114 downwards.
AGAAAGACACAACCAACCTGGAGATCTTTTTGAACATTCAGCTATCAAAGATGCATGTACCCTTGATTGAAGCTTAATGAGCAGAATGTGAGCCCATCACATGATTAGGTCTTGTTATGCTGAGGCATGAATAAGATCCAGGCTGGCCTCTAATTATAGGGATCCAAAGTAAGCCCTTTGTTCTCTTTTAGGGAAGCCTTGCGTTAAAAGCCTCAATGTAAGAGGGCACCGTGGACCAAAAGGTTGTGACTACGCACTGTGCACATCAGGTCCACGTATAACACTTAAAGGCAACCACATTCATGCTCATTAAAAAGCAAGTATCAGATGAGTTAGAAAACTCTGCCCCCTTTGATCGCTGGATTATAGACGTTACCGAGCTACAGAGTGAGAGTGAAAAGGAGTTTTTTAAGGAGCCATCAGTCAGAGGGTTAATCAGAAGCTTCTATCTGACTAAAAGATCAAAAACTCATGACTCATGTAGGTGTGGAAGACAGTCATTTGGGTTTCTAGTGAAATGTAAAGTGACATTGTCTTGCTCCATATTTTAACATAACCTTTTTGAATATCAGAATGAAAATCCAGAAATTCTTTAACAGAAGAATTTACATCGATGAGAAGGGTCTTTCTTGACTTCGGAAACTAGAGTTGTAACAATTTTTTTTAACCCAAGGTCCACTCCCTGAATTTTGATTAGCTATTAACTGGGTTAACTTTGTCTGTTGACTAAGACCCTGAGATGTGTTTGAAAGCTCCAGAAAGCCAGTAAGCTGACCTTGAAGTGTGCTCACCCACTGATTTTGGACTGTAAAGTCTGTATTGTCAACAATTATGGTTGGAAAGAGAACATCAAGAATAGTGCTGAAATTGACAGAAGATTTACTACCACACCTCTATTTCTTTTACTCTGTTTATTACAGCCATGCATAATGTAGCCTATAATGTCAACTTCTGACAGAACTACACAGTAATGTAGTTTAATCCTTCCAGACCAGTTGGTGGAAACACACCTTACTTACATTTTCTTTTTTGCATTAGAAACATGGCAAGTGAAAGATGCTGCAGATATGTTTGGGTTAATCACAGTTGGAAGGCAAGTTATTCAGTTTTAAAACACTAGTGTGACACTGGTTATGACAGAAACAGACTATGAACAGTAGCATTAAGGTACCTCTTCTGTCCAATCTCCTTAGTCTGGAAATCAAAGCTCTGTGGAGCTAATTGTATTAAACCCAGCAGGAACCATTACTTGCGTATAATTTAAATCAGGGGTTTTCAAAATCTGAGACTGCAGGCCCCCCATCACACAAAGCCCCACCACATCTATAGTTTACTCGTTAAGTTTCGCTCAATTCCTGGATGCCATTGGGATGATGATCATATTATTTGAGCCAACATAGCCTAATATTGCTGTTTGACAACTTCTGACTACATCAAATAGTTTTGGAAAAAAAGCTCTGTTCTAAGGCATTTATTAGTTTGTGACTCTGATGGGGGGAAAACAGTTCCCAAAAACCACTGTATCTCTGAACTCTCACACATGTAGGCTATTCCACGTGATCTACTTTTGATAACTAATGCAATATTTTTGTAATAGTGTTTCACTTCCGTACACTGAGCCTCCACTGAAACTTTTTGGAGCCCCCTTAGGGAGGCCCGTCTCACACTTTGAAATCCCCTGATTTAAATCATCAAACTCTGTGATTTCTTGCATTGTAATCAGAAGAAATACCCCATTTAATAAAAATAGCCAACGCACACTGTGAGAGTGGAATTTTGACTAGAAAAACTCAGACTACCAAACTAGCAAGAAATTAGAGGGTAGGTGGCTAAACATTAGCCCTATGTCGGCTTATAGCTATGTCTATGCAATTCCTGGTCCATCCCTTGTCGGCATGCTGCTGAGAATGCAATCAACATGAGGCTTTACGTGAGATTTATGAAAATACAAAAACTTTTATCAAAAAGAAGGCTGTGGCTTTTAGCTTCCATTATTTCAAAGCTAAAGTGCACAGTTGGCTGATAACAGCACAGTCCAGAAAAGACTTCATGTCATCTGTTAAAGCTAAAACTTGTTGAAAATTTTAAATTACTTTGACATAATTTGATGACTACATTTTGTTTAACAGATTCTACAGGTTCTTCTGGACATATTTCTTGGCAAAGCGTCATTGAAATCCTTCATACTAAGTGTTGTGCCGTGTTTACAAAGGAGGTGCCACCGCAGTGATGATGTCTTCTCTGCCTTTTCTAATCCGTCCAAATTAGTTTTATTTCAATATAGGAATTAGACTGGTGTGGGTTAGAAAATGTCATTCTAACCCAGTAAAATCACCCTATGTAAATGGAATGGTGAAACAATTTAGGGAGCATTTTCCTTTTTCATGAATTCTCTTGTTTTCCCCTTTTTTCAGTGCAAGGAAATGTCTTCTCCTTTCATTGACCGTTGTTGTAGCCTTCTATCTAACTCGTCCTTTTCTGTCTGTTTATTCTCTGTCCTTTGGTAAAGTATAAGTCATGTTGGCCCCATATGTGAGAGCAGTCCAGCCAGCTCTGGCAGTGAGAGGAGCAAGACTGATGAAAGCAGGTTTGTCCACTTACATTTTAAGTGACTGTATGTGTGTGAGTCGGGGAAATAATTAGAAAACAGCTTAAAATAAAACCTTGCAGTAAATACCAATTTGGTGAAGATCTGTTCTCACAAGCTCTTACCTCTAATGGGCTTTACAGCCCTTCAGACTCCCCTCAGCAGTGAAATTTACATACACTTGTTCAACCGGTTAGAATAAGCCTATACCTTTCCCACTGGACCAGCCTGCATATGGCCTACATATTGCTGTTCGTGGGCAGCAATAGTGGGATTCATACTGAGTGAGACAACGCAGCCTAGAAGACTGCAGCCTAGATGTCAACAAACCTCCTGCTTCAGGCATCGCTGCCCTAGCAAATGACCTCAGACTCACTTTTTGTCACCAGACAATGAAGACCGATCTTTGACACGTCATGACTTTTGAGGCTTTTCTTCATGCCATTTTCCAAAATGTTGCAATTATTTTAGCTGATACACAAGCACTTCGGCCGCGACTACACAAAACCAAAATTACAAAGAGAGCTACATAAGAGTCTTATTAAATTGTATACTAATTAGCAGAACATACTTAGACAGAGGTCTGACAAACATTGTTTTTATAATTGAATTTTCAAAGCAACATGAAGCCAGATGCTCACTATAATGATATTATCAAATGATTTGCGCTGCATGGTTACTGTATTGTATTGTATGTAAAGTGGTGTATGCTGTGTGGGATAATGTCTGCACATCTACATATTAGAGTGGTTATAATGAGCAAGACACTTAACCACCACAAAAGAAAGATCTGGATTACATTTTTGAGTGTGGTCCAGGAAATGGCTAGTGTTATTCTGTATATTTCTGATGTCACAAATTCCATGAAAAGACCAAAAACAATAGTGTGTTAGTCTGTCTATCAGTACCACCCAACTTCCATATAGTGTTTAATGGCCCATTTCTTCCAGTGAAGAAATTATTATAGTCATCTCTTAAAAAAATAATTGCAAAAAGGGATTTTTGACAAACAAATAAAAACCTCTTTCTTTCTTTCAACAGGCCAGTGACCTGGGCAGACTTTTTAAAGGAGAGTGCCATCTATATTTTGGCTGCACGACCCAATAGTTCTGCCATGCACATCCGTCTGCCTCTATAGTCCAGGATCCTCCACTGCACCCCGACAGAGAGAGGGAGAGATGTAGAGGGTGTACCCTGTAGTCAAGGAAGAAAGACGTGATGGCAAGATGGCATGAGGACAGCGACTGAGCAAACTGGATAAAGCACTGAGAGACAGCGGATCAAGCCATCGACAGAATCTCTCCTCCTCTGCATCACCTCAACCCCACAACACTGACAACACGCATGCTGACTGACGCACTCACGACGCAAGTGACAGCAGCTGACATAGGTCCCAACTCCAAAACTCGATGGCTTCCAACAAATGTGAGGGATAGGACAAGGAAGACAACCATTCACAACCCACTCACGACCTGTCAGTCAGTCAGTTATATTTCTGAAACCTTTGAGTGTACAGATCATGCACAAAATCAGACAAGCTCCTAGGATCCTCACACTCTTTATTAAATTACAAATACTATACTCTACGGCCCTCCAGCAACATGATACACCTCTCCAAGCGGGTATGTTAGTGTGACAGGTTGTTACTCTTTCAAGTATTTATTCTTTTGGGCTTCATCATTTCCTAATAATAGTTCCATGCTACTGTAATGGGATTGTGTTATTCCCTATCGAAATTGTTAATCACACTACACAGAGGCACATGCAAATTCATTAGTGGTACTGTTTGACAAGGCTTCTGGGAGGAGATTAACCCTGCAGCTCCCATTATCAGAACATATACCAAACAGGAATGAAAGCTATCCGCGTACATTATATTATATGAGAACTGCTATTCATAACAGTATAAATTATTATGCATTAAAAATGCTGTATTTATTCCTGTATCCTCTGATATATCCTCTGTTTTTCCCATTTTCATCCAAGAATCTATGTTCTTCTGAAGTACTAACAGTGAAAAAGGATGTGAAGTGAATGCTAATGAAAGCTAACCTAGTAAGTGACGTGTATATACTGCCATATACTGTAGTACATTTTGTTCCCGTTGTGCTCAGACCTGCTGCACAAGGTGGAAACGTCTACCCTCCTGTTCTAGTGTCATTATTTGCACTGTGGGAATGAGCTGTAGATGGACTACTGTGTGACATAATCACTGTAATTAAATACTGAAAGACAATGGGAGATGTGCAAACATTTGTCTTTTGTTAATATACAGAGGCACTGGGAATTCTATGATGTTAAAGTTATCCAACAATTTAAATGCACATGAAACTGCCTATAGAATCACTGGAAATATACTGTAACAAGTTGAACTTAGGTAGTGTTTATGCCATGTAATGAAGGGACAATGCGAGGTACTCTTAGTGAATAAAGAATTGTTATGACATAAATGTTTATTGTATGAGGGATAAGTCACAGTGCTGAAATAAATGCATGGCATTTACTCTCCATATTTAGAATCTTGGGTTTGTGTCTTTTCTCATTTTTTAAAAACATGAATGCTAACAAAGAACTAAACAATCAAACAAACAAAAAACATTTACCACCGAGATGCACCATATGATTGAAATCAATAATAAGAACATGGCAAATGTGTGCTAAATTACATGCAAAAGAAATTTAATTTATGTTCAATGGCTAAAAACATGTTTATAATTAATTATGGAATCCTTGGCCAGGTATTTGACTCCTGTTAAGACCAGAATTTGACTTTAGTCTTGCATTGCTCTCACACAGCACTAGGGCTGCTTTGCCTGTCAATCTCACAGTCAAAGCTTTGCTGTGAAACCAGGATCATGCCATTTTGGTGATGTGGGGGCGCTCAACATTTGATTTTACATAGAACTACCAGTTTTCTCCCAATAAGTTAATATACAGCCTATTACAATATTAATTTTAATATATAATGCTGTAAATAAAAAAATGAGAAAAGATAAAAAGCTTTTAATAAATGTTTTTAAAAGAGCGTGAATAAATCCTGAATTGTAACCCTAACCTTCAAGGTAGGGGGCAACAGTGCGCATGTTTAGGCATAGTGTGTGTGTGTTTGTAATGGCAGAAGAGACTTTAACATTGTTGTGCAGAGTTGTCTGCATCTTGTGGGACGTTAGGATCATTTATCACAATTGATGAACCACACAAAGAATATTACATTGTTTTTAAATAGTACTTGAAATAGACCCGAGAAGAACCGCGGGTCTCTTTCTCTGGATAACATCACATCCTGCAGAAGCTCTATAAGTGTATTCATTATTATTTCAGATAATGGTATATATAGCTTACCACTAAAAAAATATTATATCCAGTTGCAGCAGTTTTATTATGGTACGTAGTTCTTATTCAATCCTTGTGCAAGAAAAATGCTCTATATGGTGGTTAGTCTCTAATTTGTTGACGCTAAGAGCTAACTTGTCAATTATCATAACATTCATGTATAACAAAATTTAACATTTTGAAAGTTTGCTGTAGCACCATGTCAACCTTTTTTAAGTGACATGTTTTCAGTGTTCGCACTAGCTAGCTAGAGCTGAGTCTGCTACCATTAGCCCTCATTTCAGATAACAATCCCCTTTCACTTAGCAAACAGTCAATCAAGGCACTAAGGTAGCATTGAATTCACACTTGTTTTATATTGAGCCACTTTCATCATCTTCCTCACTTTCATTGGCCTCTGCTCACTGTTCCAAGTGGCTGGCGCAGAAAACATGGAATGATAGAACTGTGATGAAAAAACTAGATAGAAACTAGATAGGCCTTTACCTTGCCACAAAGGGCAAAGGCTTATCCCTGAAGACCATACCCATTTATTCCCACTCAATACAGTCTGAATGTCAAGAGGGCCATAGCACAGGGACAGTCAGAAGTGGCAATTGTTTAGCAGATGGGGGCGGACTGTCTGCTCAAGCTTACATAAAGAGGACAAAAACCTGGCTCTCAGAGTATCATGGCCACTGGCCCTATCACCTGGCTACATTTTCTCTCTCACTGCCTTAAACAGTGCTTTGCCTCGAAGGCTTGTCAAGCTTTATAAAGTTAAATTAGCCAACATAGAGAAGGAAAACAATACTTAGTTGTAATCAGACAGTGTAGCTACAAAGCCTCTGCTGCCCCAAAGCTAGTTTTGTTGTTGTTTTTTTATCTGTCAGTAAGACAACGAAGTGAACAGGAGTAGCGTTAAACTGAAGGTCAAACAGTAGGAGAGAGAAAGCTGCATGCTGTAGAAAGAGAGATATGGAGAAAGACACAGAGACAAAACAGGAAACAAGGATGAAAAGACAAAGATTAAGAGAGCATGTGTGGGAGAGAAATCGCTTAGATGAGGATATTATGTAATTGTTTCATAACAGATTCAATGATGATGTTCTTGGCCGGGCTAATTGCTACATTGACTGCGTCAAATGTGAAGTTTAAGCTCTGAATTAGTCCTAGGTTGCCCCACCAAGCAGCCTCAAAAATTACTGTGCTAATGAGAAAGCTTGTTTTAAGCCCTTTGATGCAGCTTTCGTGTCATTGGGGATATTCAGCTTATGATCAAGTCCTCATGTCTCTAAATAAACCCTACTAGACAGGGTTGATGCAGACAGCCACATCTCTGTCTTCTAGGTATGGAAACTGCAGCACATGAAGCAGTAAAAGGCACAAAAAAGTGTCTCTATTTCTTTTTTCATCGTAAATGTTCTTTTCTCTGTTTCTTTTTATATCACCTTCATAGAAATTGACAATTTACAATGAATGGCAAAGGCTAGAAGTAAGGCAAAGAAGTATACAAGTAAATCAGAATGTGCATTATAACTGAGTAGTATACCATTTTTTTCACTCTAAAAATGTTTATCTTACTATGTCATTTTTGCCCGGTCATACACAAATGAACAAATCTTCCTTTAAAGTTCTCTTACACAGACGTGTACTCAAGCTGCAGTATTGTGTATTACTCAGTTTGATGGATGGTGTCCATGGAACCCTCAATTCAGGAAAGCTGTTCCAGTAAATTTAAACTTCCAGTAGACCATAGCAAATCTTCACAAGATGGAAGGCCAACTGATTGATCAAGCAAGCATGAACATGTGTACTATGGTTTTGAATCAGTCCCACACTGAACATGTATTGACCTGCCTGTAAATATAGTCCCCACAAAAGTGCACAATTGATAAAAACTACAATGTCCAGAAATTTGAAGAATTCACACAGCCTTTTATAAAATGAATATACAGGTGCTGGTCATATAATTAGAATATCATCAAAAAGTTGATTTCTTTCAGTAATTCCATTCAAAAAGTGAAACTTGGATATTATATTCATTCATTACACACAGACTGATATATTTCAAATGTTTATTTCATTTAATTGTGATGATTAAAACTGACAACTAATAAAAATCCCAAATTCAGTATCTCCGAAAATTAGAATATTACTTAAAGGAACACTCCGACTTTTTGGGACTTTAGCCTATTCACCTTATCCCCCAGAG
>JAPMOB010206045.1:0-11995 GCA_029875015.1 Lepomis gibbosus | reverse complement strand
GTTCAACACCACAGAGAAATAAAGTTTCATCTCTGTGGCAATTCAAACTGCCCTCATCTATTTTCTTATTTTTTATCAAGTGTCCCAATTATTGTTGAACTGTCACTTTGTATTTAGTCAATGACCACATGTACAATCACTCACAAGTCCGCCCAAAGAAAGTCAGACATTATATATTTTTAATTAAATGTATCCATGGGCTAACTCACAGGCTATCATTTATACCCTATAGCCTACTGGATAGCGATTTTGTTTTTTTAGGCCTATATGTGTTCAGTCGTAGGCTACATGTCCTAGGCTGGAGAAGCCTTCTTCAGAGGGAAAAGTGCCTTATGAGCAGTCTTCTTAGCGCAGAGGGCAAGCGCCTGGATAAATATAGCCCACTGCTTTATATGGTCAAGATAGAGCTCACATCTGCGGGCTGGGCTATTTGCTTACCACAGGGAAAAACACAGTTTCTCATCAAAATATGCCAGGCAGCGTAGGCTACTATTAAAATAAATACAATCTTATCCTGAGAAAAATTAAATAGACATAGTTGATTTTTAATTGGTTGTTGCTCACAGTCCTTTCTTTCCCTTTTGGTTAAATACATGGCAGGAAAACTATGTAAAGAATTTAGATTTAGGTATGTGATGGTCTCGTACTTGGGAGAAAAAAAAAGGTCCTCAGAAAAAATATTTCACGAGAAAACAATAACTGACTTAAGGTTAAAGTTTAAATGGAGACACTTTGTCCACCAGTCAATCAGAAGAATCAATAGTGTGGCTTATGAATTCCCTCTTGGAAACCCCGTTGTAATAATCCTTTAATTGGATTCCTCCGGGGAGTTAGGCCACAGTGTCACTACTTTACAGTCCGGTGAGTTTTATCCTATTACACTTGATGCTGTATGTTATTCCCTATAGGCATTTATACTGCTGTAATTTTCCCTTAATATTCTTATAGGAACGTTTAAGTAGGCCTTTGGCTCTAGTGCTCAAATTAATTTAACTACTACTTAGTGTTTAATGGCTTTGTTTTTTTCTGTCATATTTGCGAAGTCCGCAACATAGCCTGTAATTACGGTATTCAGTGAATGAATACCTATTGAATGGCCTGTGGTGTTGAAATATTTCACTGCCATGTGTACTGCTCACAGTTGACCGGCAGAGGTTGCTGTGGCTCTTAGTTCGCAACGAGAGTGATTATGACTGGGTGTGTTTTTATCATTAAAAATTAACTCTTTGTGTGAATGAAATTTTATTATTTTACAGGGCAGAGAAGTAGATTTCCACAGTGTTGGAATTTTTTGGCACAACTCTGCAAAACCTACTAATTTTTTTAGGTGTATTTTGAAATCAGAGGCACTTCCTGGACAAATAGCAGGCATTGCAGAGTGCTTCTCCAGACAGCTTGCGCACCGTTCAGCCCGTCTTCACGCAGCTTTCAGCACAGTCAAGGACGTCATCTCGTTGCTTGACAATTTCTCGGAAATTGTGCTGCAGCTCATAGTGTAGTCTTTTGTTTGTTTGTTTTTTAAATAATTGTACAGTAAACAATGGCTGGAGCTACATCTCTGGAGGCAGTCAAACGAAAGATCAAATTCTTGCAAGAGCAGGCGGACGGCGCTGAGGACAGAGCCGAGAGATTACAGAAGGAGTTGCTTGCCCAGAGGAAAGCCAGGGAACAAGTAAGCATGTTTACCGCGTGTACAGCCGGCCAGGAGCTGCTTATCGAACGCAAAAATTACACATCCTCCTCTTGAAGCCTTTCCTGTGTTTGTGTGTGTTCCGCTCATGAAGGGCGACAGCTTGAATTGATGCACAGTGAGATAGCGGGATTTCTCCTGATGCACCGTAGTCCTGCAAGCTGAGCTTGACATGGCCCCATGCAGCGACACCACAAAGTACCCTGAGGGTTTGAGAGCCTGCTGCTCCTGAGTAAGCGCTTATAATTGGGAACGTTAGGCCGCTGATGCCCAAGTCAGAGTAGTTGTAGAACCGTGGCACTTGTAGGCTATCACTGTGTTGCTCCATCTCCCTGCGTTGTGTCACTTGCATCTCCGTTGATGCACTTTGCTGTAACGGCCCCATTCAACCTGCTTTCCAGGAAGTTCCGTTTTTTTGTTCTATTCTGCAGGCACGCGAGTCGTAGGTTAAACATTTGAATACATTCTTTTCAGCAACCAGGAAGTTGTAACTAACTGTGGCAACGTTTAAGGTGCAAGATCGCACCGTGAGCTGGTGCTCTTTGACTTGCCCTTATAAGGACAACAGGTTTTCATAGCTAGGAAGAGTGGTTACCCTCAGCGTGAACATAGCGGCAGTTATCTAGACGGGAAATAAATCTTTCTGCACGGGCTTATAGGCTGTCTGTCTGAGTCTATCACAGGCTTAGCCTGGACGTTTGTAATTGATCATAATCATCCGGTGAGGTGTTTTGAATGGATTTGAAACTTCTTCAGTTTATAGATCATTAATAACTTCCTTGTCAGGCTTCACACAACTTTAGATGCACTTTGGTCCAGCACTACACACACACTACAAACATTTGTCCCAGTGGTTGTCGCCTGATTTCACTGTGCATTTTCAGGACAATACAAGTGTCATATCTTGTGAGCATACACCAGAAAGCAGAAGTAGCTATAGGTTTGACTAGTCATAGAAGATCTGCTCCTTTAAAGTCCTTATTTAATTAATGATTTTAATTAATGCAGTTAGAAAGAAAATCCCGCACACTGTCTCGCTTGCAAATGTTTTAATAAACAACGTTTCGGTCATCGACCTTCCTCAGGCAAAATGCAGGCATGATTTTCTTTCTGGCTGCGTTTTGACTTTTTTTGTCCTCTCCAACGCACCTGTCTCCTGTTTAGATGTGCGAAGCTGATTACTGTTTTGAATTAATGCAGTTACCAAATTATCTCCAAAGATACTAGATTTTTTAACATGCAAATATTGCAAATGTGACCAGTTCATTTACACTGAAACATCTCCTACATTTAAGAAGTATCCAGGGAGTGTCCTCTGTGGTTGTATGGGTACCAGGTGAGCAGTCATTTTCAATATATAAGTGTCTCAGGGCGTTTGACTCAAGCCATGTTTTCTCGGGGGCCCAGTAATGAGACCTTCTGTCAACTCAGGTTATCATTATACAATGAGGAGCACAGGCAAGTCTCCGGGGAGGACCTTTCCCAACAGGTGGCACACAGAAACACTTTTGAACAACACTGATTACACACTCACCCACCTGACATAAAGCAAGTTGAAGTGCACCACAAAAAAAATCAAATTCACTACCTACTGTTCATTCTTTGGGCTGACGTGTACGTGTGTACTTGTGTGATTTCCAGGCTGTGTGTTATAGATGGTGACCTCCAAATTTTCCTAATGTGCTCCTCTTCTCTTCCTAGGCTGAGGGAGATGTCGCTTCCCTTAACAGACGTATCCAGCTGGTTGAGGAGGAGTTGGATCGTGCTCAGGAGCGTCTGGCCACAGCCCTGACCAAGCTGGAGGAGGCTGAGAAGGCTGCTGATGAGAGTGAGAGGTGGGTTCTTGTGAGCAGCATGGACTTCTCATCAATCTCTCTGGCTCTTTTGCTGCAGAGACCAGTTGATGGGGGCTCTGGTTCCATCCGTTTGTGATGGGTTCAAGCAGAGTCTCTGTGTTGCAGAGCTGGATGTCAGACACTCTACTGTCACACTAGCTGTGTTAGATAGAGCAGTCATTTCTTAGCATCCCAAATGATTTTCTCCCTCTTTCAAACAATTCAACTTTAGGGGAGTATATTAAGGATTTGCCAGCCAACCCTACTGTGCTGCTGACATGTGTGTCCTCAGGGAGACTGCATGGTGCCTGTCAGGTCTTAGCTCCTGATGTCTAAACAACTCCTTTGTTCCCCCCCACAGAGGCATGAAGGTCATTGAGAACAGGGCCATGAAGGATGAGGAGAAGATGGAGCTGCAGGAGATCCAGCTGAAAGAGGCCAAGCACATCGCTGAGGAGGCTGACCGCAAATATGAGGAGGCGAGTGTTCCAGCTACTGGCAGCCACCGCAAAGCAATTCTGCAACATTAAATGTGCAGTTGTTCCTTTACTGCAATCAGTAATCCTGAGACAGACTTGTTACAGTTATTGACAACATAATTATAATAGGTGGATTTCCCAGATGTAATTATTTGTTTAATAATATTTTAATCTGTTAACTCTATGTAAATTATCTGTATTTAAAGGTCTGATTGGGAAGTATTTTTACCCATATGCCTGTTTATGGCAACTCTTTTGAATTTTGAATTTAAAATCAGCTGCTTAGATTCAAAATCAGATCTAAGCATATACTAATGTATCTGTCAACAACTATAATTCTTGTGGGCCCCCATAAGTTGAGGCTGATGTATAAACAGGTAAGGAATGACAATATAGATAAACACAGATGTAATTAGTTATGGAATGTAACTACGTAATAATAAGTAGTACTTTACTTTAGTATATTCACTTTACTTTATATTACTGTATACTTCACTACAAGGAAATATTCAACTCTTTACTTCTTCACACATATTTGACAGCTTAAGTTAGTAGTTACTTTACAATTTAACATTCTGCATACAAAACGATTGAGGAGCTTATAATATATATGATGCTTTGTTATAGAATAAACTATCCAGCAGAATATACAATTGACAATTAGTTGATGAATCTTTTGGTCAGTTGACAGAAAATCAATTGAGAAACTATTGAGTACAATAACATCTGATTATACTTACACATTTTTACTTAAGTAACAATTTCAATACAGGGCTTTTACTTGTAATGGATTTACAGAAATGTATTAGAACTTTAAGTTCCACAACTGGTTGCAATGATATAAATAGGGACCGTGTCTTCATAGAGGAAGTCATAATTGTTGGCAAATACTGTACATTGAGATCACTAAAAATGTCCTCATATCTGCTTGAAACTACATTAGAATGTGTTATTAACCATTCATTTTTGTCATGCTTATAAATGCTAAATGGAGGGGTGGGGTTAAAGCAAAATGTCGATCCGTCTAAATGTAGATTAATCATATTAGAGTAGTCCTTTCAAATATTTGTTGTTTTGTAACACTTTGTTGTGCTGCACCTAAAGGTGGCCCGTAAGCTGGTCATCATTGAGGGTGACCTGGAGCGTACAGAGGAGCGCGCTGAGCTGTCAGAAGGGTAAAATTTCAACACTTACATGCACTTCATCTACACTTGCATGTACACTTGCATGTAAACCGGTATTTCAACAGTTGGCGCTTTCAGCACTAACACACAAAATATTAGACGTGTGATCATTTAAACAGTGTGTGCCCTTTGTACTGTATATGCTGACTATTTGCATGCTCTCCTCCATGTTTTGAATGGTTTTGGTTTGCACGCGTACGCCACACCCACTAACAGAGCAGCTCGAAGAGCGGAGGATGAGCTAAGGGTTTTGGAGCAAAGCATGAAATCACTAAAATCCACAGTCACTCAGGTACTACAAACAAAAACTAACACAAACACTTTGATGAGTGGCTCGTGCCACTGTCATTCATGCTGTTGAGTTAAGCTTCTGCTTTCCTTGCTGTGCTTGTTTTGTTTTTTTTTCCTCTTTAATGCTCTTTTATTCTGGGTATGTTAGACTCTTTCACGCCTCTAACATGGCAGAGATTGTGCAAGAATTACACCTCACGTTTAAGAGAAGCATGATATTTAGATGTGGAAATATCGTTATATACCAAATTATTTATTTTGTTGTAACCCAATACTCTTTGTGTGATGAGTGACATTGCTATTCTCACATTTCTGCTCTGTTAAGGCACTTTTAAGATACTTGGGATTTCCTCCTCGTTAATTCCCTGTAGTTCTTATTTATTTTGTTTCCTCTCCCCCTCTTTCTTACTTTCCTCCCACTTGTTTTGTGTCAACCTCTGGTTCTGTTCATCCTTTGCTCCCCTCCTTTTCCTCCATCCCCCTCTTCTTCTCTTTGGCAACTTTATCCCCTCGTCTAAAACACCAGCAAATGCTCTGAGCTTGAGGAAGAGTTGAAAACTGTGACCAACAACCTGAAGTCACTGGAGGCCCAGGCTGAGAAGGTAAGTGCGACCTTATGGCCAAGTGCATGCTGTCAACCACACAGGGTGGATGGGGGAGCAGAAGAGCCTGGGGAGCCCAATCTCTTCACTTCTGTTTTATTTCATACTACTTCTCTGTAAATATGTATTAAAATGTGTGGTGTCAGTTTGAATGCTCTAGGACATTTGGAGTTTGACTCTATGTCCATATGTTTGACACCTGTCGTTGTTTTTGTTCCACAGTACTCACAGAAGGAGGACAAATATGAGGAGGAGATCAAGGTCCTCACCGACAAGCTGAAGGAGGTAAAGTTTCACTCACAAGGCTTTATCTGGGGTGGCAAGCCGTGTCCAGGATCATTTACACAAGCCACATTGTGCATTTTCACAGTTGGACTAACTCATGAAACTCTCTCTCTGTGACACAGGCTGAGACTCGTGCTGAGTTTGCTGAGAGATCAGTAGCCAAGCTTGAGAAGACCATTGATGACTTGGAAGGTATGTTTTTTTTGCCCCTGACCCTAGAATGTTACTCTGGTGGGTTGTTATTGGTATTTGTGCTCAGTGCTGTAAAATTCTCTTTAGCCCATACTTTGCTTACTCTATTTCTGCTTCCCTCTTAATCTCATCATGGTTCATTTTCAGAGACCATCACACTTTTGTTGTAGTGATCCTTACCCTTCCTTTTAAGTCTAGTTGATTTGTTTTTGAGTTTCAAAGTAGGAAAGAAAGGCTTTGATGTTTATCAGCGATATCAGGCCTAGGTGCTGGCTCAATGTTCAAGAAGTCAGATTGAGGTCTAAGGGCTGAGAGCCATGCGGCATGGTACATACATGGTCCATTTCTTCATGGCGCTCGTGAATTTTCCATTCTCTAATTTTCTGGTGTAACTTTGTTTTCCTCTTTTTCCCCTGTTTTCATTTTTTTCTGTCACCTCCCTGTCTTGTCAATGGTCTGGATGCTTCACCCTTCACCTCCTTGTNACACACTCCTTCACATTTGCTTCCTTTCACTGCACCTCCCTCCCTCCTGCACCCCTGGCCCACCAATAGATGAGTTGTATGCCCAGAAACTGAAGTACAAGGCCATCAGCGAGGAGCTGGACCACGCCCTCAACGACATGACATCCATGTAATTTTCAACTTGCTGCACCTGCCTGTTCCGTCGTCACCCCTCTCTTCCCCTCTGCACCTATCTTCCCCGTACAACAGCTGCATCAACTCCATCGTACCCATCATCATTAGTACATCCAAGCCTTGTATCTGTTCTTACACTTTACATAGTTATGCATCTATGTTTTTATATAGTCTTAAAGTTTAATGTCTTAAAACAGACATTGTGGTATTACGTGTCTGTGTAATTGAAGCCCGCACGCAATAATTACAAGTCAATCTAAGTGCTTTCCTTTCACACTTCTGTATTAGTGTGACCATGATGATACTTTATGATGGATCAGTATCATTGGTGTTTGAGAATACTGTAAACAGTAACTGAAGTAATGTTATGCATGAACAAAACTCAGCAAGCATCACTGTTTACACTTCTTAGCCAGGTCAATTGTGAATGGTATAACTTTATTGTGACAAGTAGCTTTGATTTCAAAATATTCATGATATTTTCACATGATATTTTGACATCATAAGCAACGCATGCAAGTTGCCTCATGAAACGTAGTAGACTGTGTTACAAAAGCATTTCAGTGAATCTGATTCACTCATTGTAAGGTTATGAGTGTTTCCTCTTTTCTTTTTCAACTAACATGGTCTACTTCTGTCCAGAAGAAAGGCCCGATGTGTGTTTTGAGAGCCCCCTTTGTTCTGTTACAGTTTAGCATCACTGTGGTTGAGCCCCCAGTTTTGCTAAATGAGTGTTGTCCCTCAACATTTGGCCATTCTGTGGGAGAATGACAAGACACATGACATCTGTCTGGTCGCGCGACGTTTCAGCAAAAATGTCTCAATGTAATCAGAGGGAGGCATTGGTCTGACCTCCAGTTAGTACTTGTCAGCGTGTCTTAGCTCACAATGCATTTCCACTGTGCATTGGGGTTGTTGTAGTGTTGTGCCGTGACTCATGTGGTTCTAGTTTATAGATGTGTACATCTTAAACTTCCGTAGGTTCCCACACAGACCCCCTGGTTCACTTTACTTCTTCTCTCCCACACAGATAAAATTTTTACACCTCATCAAAGACGCCTCCTGCCGGCTGAGCGGCATCTGTCTGCTCTCTCCAGCCTTCTCTCCATTTTCCTTTCCCTCTCTGTGTTTGCTTTCCTTTCCTCCTCATGTTTTCATCCTCATGTCAAAGTTGATTGCATCCCATCTCTTGTACAGAATCCTAGAATCTTTCTGCATTGTGTAAAAAATAAACACCCTTCCTTCTATGTAAGCTGTATCTCTTTACTCTGTCCTTTTTTTCTTTTTAATTTCTATTTATTTTCAAGTGGCTCTAATAAAACCAGGAACACTTGATTTTAAGTTATGTTTTTTGTTTGTTATGTTTCTTCATCTCCACAAACCATTAGTTGAGCTTTACCCTGCTTTGGTGTAGTTTTAAAGATGGCAAAGGATGTTCTTTTTATTTTCTTCAAATATTGTTCTCTGAAGCTGAGATATTAGGAATATCACAGTAGTGCTATGAGCACAGAAACCTAGAACAACCACAGGTACTTGACTGAAAGCTGAGCCAAGATGTCTTCTCTCTTAGCATTTGAGACTGATGCATGCAAGCACTTTTCAACATTTAGTACTGTGACAAGTAGGAGTGGAATGGAAAGATTTGAGTATCGAAGGGAAGTAGTGATGGATTGTTAGCAGGAAGATTGCGGAAGAGTAAAGAGTGGAATGGAGGAACACAGAACAGTATGTAATATTTGTTGAGTATCATCTGGTTGCTGGAAAAATTGGATGAAACTGCTATCAGTGATTATGACACATGGGCTTTGTATCCTGTCATATATTTGAATAAATATAAAATCACACATTTTGAGTGTTTTTTATTAAAGTCATTCCTGTAAATCCAGACACAGAAAGAAATGCAGAAGTGAGCAATTTTCTGGTGTGTTTTGAGACTTTATAATTCAAGTGGGACTGCAGAACAATAGTTTAGCCACATCCTTAAATGTCAGATCAAACCAAAGCTACAAAATGGTTGATTCTCAGTAACAGCTTATCCAGTTCTGATGTTGATCATATGATAAGATGCACTTGATAAAGAATTTTATGCCCAAAATGGCAGATATGATATTCAATATATTCACTTTGTTGCCACACTATCCAGTGTTTTAAAGATTTTATTTTAAGGTTAGGTTTTAATGCCACAGTTCCTTTCTTTTTTTAAATCCCCTGTTTTCACTCTACACACTGTCCTGCCTTGCTTCACCTGTTGCAGACAAAATCTAAAGAGTGGATTGCCTCTCAAAAAAACAAGAACATCGAAACACTGTTTGACCATGTTATATAAAGGCTATTGAGATATTGTCATTGTATTTTATAAAGATTAAAAAATCTCTGGTGATCTATTCTAGAAAAGGTAGGTGTCAACAGGCATTGCGTTTCAGGCAACAGGCGTTTCTTTTCCTCTGATTTCATGTCCTCTCTCTGTTTTTCAACGTGCTTTCTGACTGCAAAGATCCCCTCTACCAGCAACTTGAGAAAAACTGCCTTCTCACTAATGAACTACGTGTGGCCTTGAATGAGGACTAAATTGTGTGAATGTTTTATGTGTTTGTCATGATTTTGTTTTTAACGTGTGTGCGACAATCTGATCCAGTGTAAGATCCAAAGCTCTTCCATTTGCGTTGTCCACGTACGATGCTTGCACTGCTTGAAATCTGTGTTTGTTTGTGGAAAACTAATTAAAATATAGAAATCAGGGATTATTGCAAGTATATGATTTTATAGTCTTACAACCTAGAACTATAACATTGTACAATAATCACTTTTTTATGGATTGTTGTTGTATTTCTGTGTCTTAACAAGAGCTTTGTTGTAGACTGTGACCTCTTTGCATGGTTGCTTGCATATCATAATACGAGCTTGTTGACTTAATGTGTTTGTGTTGTTTCCTGTCAGTGAAGTGTAGGTCTGGTTTAAAAGCACTCAAATGTAATGACTGACCTGAATGATGTAGCCATCTTGATTATTAATGCAACCTAACCAACTAACTCACTCAATGCCCGCTTGTGTGAGATTAATACTTTTTTATTTGATGTTCTAACAGAGAAACTGTCACAAGCTAAAGAAGAGAACCTCGATATGCACCAGATGCTGGACCAGACTCTAATGGAATTGAATAATTTGTGAAAGCACGGTCTGACCCCACGCACACTGTGGTTTTGGCTTTTTGTACCTGCACCTTGCTTACCATAAACCCCTCGTCTCGTACCTTGCCCATGGTGGAGATTTCAAACACCCTGATGCTATTCCTGCCTTCAGCGGAACTCGACCAAGGAGCAAAGCTAAGGGGAAGTAAAGCTTAACCATTCCCTTTGATAAAGCCAAAAAACAAGAGTGTTTTCGCAAGCCAAGTTTTTATCTCTTAATGTTGTCTGCCTTTTGCAATCCTTGAGATAGTTTTTTGACAAGTCATCTGGTGAAATGACATGTGCCATTGGTTACAAAGATTGTATTTCTACATCTGCATTGAAGCTGATCTGGTACGTTCCATTCCACCTTGATTATGCACATACCAAAGGACAAAGTGGAGAAATTTTGCACTTAGTTAAACCTCAATATTATGCACATTTTGCATTCTGTAAGACAAACTATGTTTAAAAAGGCACATGCCCCCCTCCCAGAACATGTGTATAAGTATACATGGGCTTTGCCTGTCAGTATGTATACTGGTGCTACTGTCTTGTTAAGCAATGACCAAAAATGCTAATGCATTACAGTATGTTCTTAGATTTATTTTAAAACCATGGTTCAAAATTTGTTCATCTTGTCTGTAAAGTATGATTTCAGTCATCTGGTTGTGCATTATTTTAGCATTGTATTAATGTAGATGTTTCAAGTGTTTATCATATTTGAAATGTACAAATGATGAATATAAATAAAAGCACGTTTTGAAAGTTTTCTAACTTTATTTGAGGTGCATGCATAGACTTTTTGAGGTAAACTAAATTAAAGTCTGAATATATTTTTGGGATTATTAAATAAAACCTGATGCAATGCACAGAAAAAGAAAGCTTAGTTAATAGATCTTATCTTTTCCCCAAAAAGGTGTAGAATGTGTTACGTTTTCCAAACAAATGGAGATCTGTTCATTTTGCAGCTTTATAGCATTACTCCTGGCTCATTTTTTGTTTGACCCTCAGTTTGACTTCCAGCTGGGGGAAAAACATTGTCATGTGTTTCTTTGGTTCACTGGAGCTCACTAAGCTCCACTGGACCATATCAGTTCAGTTTCAGATTAATCAAACCATGTAGCAATGGTGGAAAACAAAAAAACACTAAATGGTTAAATAAGAGTTCTTGCATTGAAGTTTATGTTTCAAAGTAAAAGCCTGATTTGGTTGTAAGTGTTGGTGTGTGTGGACCTGACTTATCAGTATATTGCTGAGCGGGTTATTTAAATTTGAGCTATAGTTAATGACCTTATGAAAAACTATAAATTTATATCACTATATAGTTTGCATGCTATCTTACTTTAGTCAGTCAAATGCACTGTGTTTCCCCTTGACTGAAATGTAATTGAGTTAAAAGCTTGCAAAATAAAGTACTATACAGTTTAAAGGGAGAGCACCTCAAATAGCTACAGTATTACTCAGTAGTTCATTTAGGCATGGACTGTGACGAAAATGTTCTTCAAGTGTTGACAGCATCTAAGTAGTTAGAATGACCTCTGTAAAAGTCCTTTGTTGCACCAGCGAGGAGATAAGGTTGTGTGTGTGTGTGTGTGTGTGTGTGTGTGTGTGTGTGTGTGTGTGTGTGTG
>JAPMOB010206044.1:0-17003 GCA_029875015.1 Lepomis gibbosus | reverse complement strand
GGTATTAACATGTGATCACTACCTGGATATCAAGGAAAACACAGGTTGCAGGTGGAAATGCACGCAGAACAGATGCGGTCCAACTGTCCAGAACCCGTATTTATCAAGCTATGAGCAGAATTGCTCATAAAAACTCTGCTAAGAATTGACTAAAAAAGTTTTGGCTCAAAGCTTAAAAGTTAGTAATCAAGCATCTCAGTCCTACTTTGGTTGAAGTGTCGGACTAAATCTTAAGTGTCAGTCTGAGAGCTGATTCACGACGCTTTGCTGCGCCGCAAACAGGATTCTGGATGACGATGTATTCAAGGACCAATCACTGAAGAGATTTCCTTCTTTAAGAATATCGTCAGATAAATTCACACTGAATGGTGAAACTCCAAAGAGGAGTTTATATTCGACACATTTAACAATAAAGAATTTGCAAGAGAAAACATTATGACGCCTAAATGTTAATAAATGAAAGATAAAAGTTTATCTTTATATAAGCGCCATCAATGCGCCTCCTGCTCCTGTGAAACCGGCTGTTTGCACAAACTGTTATTTGCTTCTGTCAGATTACAGGAGGTGTTGTTGGGAAGTCGATGAACCGCGTGACCGTGTGCGGAGCTGTAAGCTCCATGAATGTTTCTATTCGGCTTATTGATGGATGTGACGAGCCAAAATCATCAGCATTGCTGCGTCTGTCCAGCGGCAAAGAAACGAAGCGTCGTCACGTCCTTCAATTGAACTGAAAACGCATGACTGCGTAAAGTCACTTCTCGAGCTGTCTTAAATAACTGGGAGAGAATAACTTGCTTTTATTCTTAAGATTAAAGGAGTAAATTTCATGACTTTCACCACTTGGAGGAGCTTGGTAAATACGGGCCCTGACCTCTTTTGGAGGAGGTCTCATGCTGTGAAGAGTCTGAGCTTGGTTGTCCTTTACTTCTTTAACCAGTTTCCTTTCACCTTGTTTAAATGTTCTTTACAGTCTGTTGAAATATAACCCTGATGAAACATGTTAGTGCTCTACATTAGCTTACTGATCCAAAACCACACTCACAAAGAAACTGTAACGTGGACCCGTCACATCAGGACTGAATCTGCTTAATAAGGTCAGTCTCTGCGTAGATACGGATCCAGCGCATCGGGTTGGTGCATCCAAACCTTATACTACAAGTATTGCTAGAGTTTCAACCATTTACCACCATTTCTTCCTCTGCAAAGGAAAGATAAGTGGAGCCCATTCAGCAGCATTCCTTCAGGAGCCTCTCCCGGCACCGCCAGGACCGCCAGGACCGCCAGGACAATGGTCACGTGAAGGACACGGGAAGCCAAGCGAGCACTAGTGTTAGAAACCACCTCCACTGGCTCTGATTACTTTCCTACATTATTGGAACGCGGCCTGTTACCTGACCCTCGCCTTGCACGTTGTAGAGGTTCCTTGAGAGTATTCTGCACCCCCTCTGACCCCCCCACCATTTGTTTGTTGACAAGTGCGCCAGTGCCTAATTTGCATACTGAGATCTGATCACAATGCGGGCAGGTTTACATGCAAAGCCCATATCCAGGTGTCTTTATCCTGATACAGGTCAAGTTAGAAAGGAGGAGGAGTAAATAAAGAAAAGAACAGAAAGAACAAAAGAAAGAAAGAGTGTGGGGCTCTGCTGAGGAGGACAGGAAAGTGAATGACACCTGCTTTTAAAATGTTTTTCACTCCATGTTTCTCTCTCGTCTCTTCATCCATCTGAATCCTACAGCTCCTCTGATTCCTCCACACCCACACTGCAGAATCACATCACTCTCTCTCTGGTCATTACCACAACTGTTCTCCATCCGACTTTCCCTCTCGGATCAATAGGATGTCACAGCTCTGATGTCTAACGACGGTTATAGCATCATCACAGTCAAATAAAAATCACCATTACGAGCACAGACTGTTTGTATTTACTGAATGAACTAATTACTACGTAAATATCTTGTTCTATGGGGTAAACCAAAAACTGGGAGTATACTGTAAGAGTATTTTTTCCAGATATGACAATTGCTACTACAGACTGAAACTGTGGTTAGTATAAAACATGATAAATTACCTTTATTACCATTAGTAGTTACACATTATATGTAATCTTTCTGTTTAGAAACCTGCACCTTTAGATGCTGCTGAGCACTACAGGATGGCGAGCTCACGGTTTCCTCGCCTTCACTCTTGAGTCTTTAATAAAACTGTTTCGGATCATACTGCTGTCGGCGGTGGCGTTTGGTGTTAATTAAAACGCCTTGCTGCTGCCGTGCTGAGGTGAGCTCACATGCCACCGATCACAGAGCTTCTACCTTTGTGGCATCCACAGTATTGACAGAACAACATGAAAATGTGACTGAGTTGCTGACAGGCTAACTGGTTATGACCTTAATTTATGAAACGCTAACACTAATGATTCTTGGAGATCCATAATGTTTGTCGGGACATTTAATATGCTACATTTGAGCCCACCCTGAGCCATGGTTCTGTTCCAGGTTTCTACCCCTTAAAAGGAAGTTTTTCCTCTGTCGCTTAGTGCTGCTCTCGGTGGGAACTGTTAAATTTACGGACGGTCTAGACCTGCTCTTCTATGAAAAGCGCTGTGAGATAACGCTGTATAAATAAAATTGAATTTTATCGCTAAACTTGACCTATGAACATGGGAACATGGACACAGTGTATAAGTCAAATGTTTCATGCTTTCACTTAAGCTTCAGTGCGTTGCTGCATTCAACCGTGTGTCCCTTCAAATGAAAAGTTCTGCTTTGTCATGTCCAACAATATTTACTGCTTCCTTGTGTGCGTTCATCTTGTTTTTTTACTACTCCAGTCTGAGGTGCAGCAAGGTGCTGCAAGATAAATATGTGTGAGGGTGTTTTGCATTTTGCTGCATCATGCCCTATACGAAATCAGTCAGAGACCAGCGTAGGCAGCTCTGCAGCCGTCATGCCTCCGAGCCATAATCTGCCCCAGTGCGGAGTGGGATTTATTGGATCACACTCAGTCACTTGAAGAGGCAGCAGGCGGCTGATTGTACTGTGTGATTTCATAACAAATCAGCCTTATCTTCACTGCTGTCAGACTTCATCATTGTTCTCTCCCTGTTACGTCATTTGCAAGCTTGAGGTCAGCTTTTTTCCCCCCTCACGATATCAGCTGTACCTGAACGCCCCATGACTCAGGGCTTGAAGGATTTTTTCTTTAATGCACTTTGATGCCTCAAGATGCTCGAGAGAAACCTAGATCTGAAAGTCTGAGTCAGACCCTGTATACCTCTGTGGCCAATCTCACTTTTTGGCTCCACGTACGAGAAGTTATAAGATAAACCAATAGTACTATTGGATCTGTCTCCGTGAGTCATCACTGCGTTTCCCTACAGGTCTGTCAGGAGCCTCTGTTCTGTGTTTGCAGTGGAAAGGAGGTCCCCAACAGTGGTGCGAGCTTAGCAAAGCTTTAAGCACTCAGAGCACCCGGCGAGGTTAAAACCATTTCATCTGTTAGCGAGAGTGTTGTCCTTCAAACGTTTAGTTTTCCACAGTTGCATAGCAACAGCAATCGCCGTGACCAGCACTTCCCACAGACAGCAGATTCAGTGTTACCAGTTGCAAATGAAGTGCCTGGTAGGCGCATGGGACAGCTGCAACCCTGCATCCCGTTGCCTAGGGCACCACGCAGCCCTGTGTACAAAGGCGACCGCCGCACACGGCAGCGAGGCTCCCTCGTTCAACACGTCCTGAAAGGATGCTCCTAAGATAGTGTTGCCAGGCAACAAACCTAATTCCAGCCAGCGAACAGAGTTCTGACTGAAAATGTATTCAGAGCAACAAAATGTGAGCAAAAAAAAGAGGAGAGGAAGAGCTACCTGGTTACTGTGATGATTTATAATGATTAATGCAGCTAACAACTGAAAGCTGAGGTCGGCAACGCTGGAGAAACTAGTCAGAGACAGTTACAGTCCTGCAACAGCCCAGATCCTGGATTTGTTTTTCTTTTTTTGTGATTTCTTGGATGGTGTTAGGATATAAAGAAATTGCTTCTGAAATAAATTGCCTAACCCAGTTTTAACTTTTACAAAAAGCACAGCCTGTTTTCCTTATTGGTCTCTGCAGGAGCAACTGATCCTACTGCCTAGCAGATCTATTACATAACGCTCTTTCAGTCTTTGCTCCACCAATTATCAGTGTTAGAGATGCTGTAGTTGTTTAGTTCCTCTGTCTCTGGAGTCTCACACACTCAGTCTCTCCCGCAATATGTAAATTCCCACTACAACCTTCCACTCTGTTGCCCTTTGAGCTAATACAAGGATGAATATTTATCAACCCAGTACACCGACCAATCACAGTATCTCAGTACAGAAAGAATGCACAGGGGCATCAGCTGCCCCCTCCCTTTCGGAGCCAGAATCACTTTGACAAGTCACCTCTCCTATATCTGAGTCCAAAATGCTTTACAAAAAACAAAAAAATCACAATCGGCAAAACAGCTTTGCCTTAATATCTATTGCTTGCATTTTTTTGCCAACAAAGAATCAAGCAAAAAGCTGTTTCCCGCTCCAATTTAGCATTCGGGCACATATTTCTATGATTGCACAAAACCTGCGTGAAAGAAGCTGCAAGGTTAGTAGCGATCAAAGTCAAAGATCAACACGAGTTTTGGCAAAACAGACAGTGGGATGACACACAAGCCAAGAAAGAGTTTGGAAATTAAGTGAAAGGATGCCATATTGTTACTACTGTTGTGCAGGAGTTCAATAACAGTCACAATCAGGGCCTGACATTACCTCATTGCTTACCAGTCACTGTGGCAAACAGTTTTTCACAGTTACTATCTATCTTTTTATCAGATCTGGGTGTTCAACATAAAGATTGGACTATTTCTTCCTTTTTCCCCATCAGCCTTCGTGATCCTTTACCTAAGTTTCATGCTTTCTCCATCATCTGTGATGTGAAACCATCAGATTTCTGCTCAATCAGAGAAAGTGTGCCTCTTACTTCACTTCTAATATCCCAGCACACCACGGAGTGTCTGTCCTGCCGGACTGCTGGCAGAGATGACAGTCTGACCGATGACTGACAGTCATAACCGAAGCAGAGTTTCAGAACAGTCAACAGGACTGGAGTCGTGCTGCCCTGCTTCGCTGCCTCCCGTCACGCTGCCCTCTATTTCTGTCAACCTTCTCCACTTCCATCAAAGTTAGTTTGGTGCTTTGTGATTGTTTTAAGACTCGGTTTGTAAAGTTTACAGCCAAGCTGTGGCATAGCTCTGTGGACGCCGACGCAGCTTCAAAAACAAAAGTGCTTTATTTGACTGGCAAAATGCTGGGTCTTCCCTGTCTAGTAAGAGTAATGTGTTGCTGCCAAATTTTAGCCAATTTCTATCCAAGTTTGGTAGGTGGATGGGTGCTAATGTCAGGCCCTGGTAACAATCAAGGTTAGGAATGACAAAACCTAATCTCTAAAGAAGCATTTCAATGTACCAACTGAGTAATTTCATTGCGATGTTCAATATGGCATCCTATGTCATTTTTCTTAAATAAATAAATCTAAATTCATCCCAAGGTTTACAAGCCAATATCACTATTACTAAGCAGAAACTCTTAATTCTAGTAGCCAGCCAGCATTTAGAAGGTAGACTTTGTTCATTTCAACCCACTGCTGAGATCAGGTTTGCCTCCTTCTCGTGCTACCTTTGACTTTGGTTGTAGAAAGTTATCTTAAACTCTTAACTTACGATTTGTGGTGGTGGAGGGTGTGGGCGTGGTGGTTGTTGGAGGCGTTGGCTCTGTGCAGGCGCTCAAGCCTCTCCTTCTCTTTCTCCACAAAGTTGGTGTTGGTGCCAGTGCTGGTGGAGGGCACTCGAGTCAGCCGGCTGTGGGCCCGCGGCTGATCCCTGGGTGGGATCGGAGGAGGGGGAGGCGGAGCCGGGGCTGAAGAGGAGACTGGAGCCGGGATTTGGGTTGGGATTGAGATGGAGGGTGGGGCTGAAGCCGGAGCAGAAGCAGGAACCGGGATCGCAGTCATAGTGGTGCTGTTGGTGCTGTTGTAGGAGTGGTGGGTGGAGGAGTGGTGGTGCTGCTGATGATGCTGGTGGTGGTGGTGGCTGTGGTGGAGAGGGATGGAGGAGGGAGGCTGGGGAGGAGCTTGGTGTTGGCTGTTGTGGTGGTAATGATGGTGATTCTTGGTTGGAATGGGCGTCGGCGTGGTCTGAGCCGGTGGAGGCGGCGGAGGAGGAGGAGGGAGAGGAGGCTCTGGAGGAGGAGCTGGTGGCGGAGGAGCAACAGGTTGCCGGTCCAAACGCAGGTCCTTGTTCTCTTGGCTGAGCCGGTCCAGTTGGACTTCCAGCTCCTCGATTCGGCGCCGCTGGGTTTCTAGAAGCTTCTGCTGGCTCTCGATAATGTTGTTGAGTTCAAGAAGGTACTCCACGGCCCGGTTAGGGCTTTCTGGGCTGCCCTGGCCTGGGCCTTGATTAGCATCCATGACAAGCTGGTCTGTTAGCACACAGGCTAATGGCTAGAGAACCTCAGGCTAAACAACAACTGGGGAAATACCCAATGAGTAGGGTTCCCTAATGCTAAATTCTAGAGGAAAGACCTAAATGCTGTTGGCTGTTGTCTGTCTAACCTTTAGTTAGATGGAGGTCGTACACTGCCAGCTAGCACTCAGGCTAAATGCTAAACATATGCACTAGAGGAAATGCTGTCTGAGTCACAGCTACAGCTGGTGCAGAGCTAAAGGTTACTCACTGAGCGTTAGTATAGTAGAGACACCAGCCAAAACTAACACAACAGACTAAACACTGAAAATAAGTTGGACCCTACTAATCTAAAACTGTTATCTGAACCCAGAGCAGAGCTGCCTTACTCTGTACTCTACGGTCTAGTCTACAACCTTAAACCTAATGTCTAAATAATTATACCCTATGGCCCTAGGCCCTACACCCTAAAAACTAAACTACCCTTCACCCTCCCCCCCACCAGAGGTAAGTGGGGGGGAGAGGACTCTTTCTTCTGCGAGTTCTGATTTAAAGATCAAGTTGGACCTCGTCCTCCCTGGCTCCAATCACAAGGTTTTATGGAGTCGTCGACCATCCCCTGGTTCAGTCAGGTGTTTCTGTTGGGGTTCAGACCCATGACGGTTAAAAACAAAACAAAAACAGAGAAAGAGATCGTCTTCTCCCCCACAAAAAACTGTTGTCTCTCCGTTTGTCAGTGAGTCAGTTTTATCCACTCTTTGCACTCCATGCAGCAGATCAGAACGCGGGTTTCCAAGAAGCAGGTGTGGAGACCATAGCTGATAGAGACTTTATAGGTCCCTCTGTGTCAAAGATATTGCACATCATCATTGTTGAGCAACTGCAGATTGTCCAGCACAAGTGGAAGAAGTGTTATCACCTTCATTGCCAGGTGCTGCAGCAGAAATGCAGCCTGCATGTACGAACTCCCACACTAGTTGACTAAGCACCAGTTTCCCTTTTTGTACCTCATAATAAAATCCTGGGGTCAGAAACCCTGTGGTAATTCCCAAGTATTCAGAGAGTTCAGTTCAGACACGCGCCTTCAAGAAAACAGTCTGCAACCAAACCTTGAGAAATCAACGCAACACAAAGCTCCACAAAATGAAAATGAAAATGCCCGTGGAGGATCATCTTCTGAAAGAGCAGAGGTACACCTCTTCCTGGCCCATGCAATCACCTGCAGGACTCAGCCTGTCATTCTGCGCTGGGTCTGTCAGAAGTGATACGTAAAGGTTAAATGTCATGTTAGATGTTTGTCTTCCTCCTGGACACGGTGAGACATCTGGGATTCATTACGGTCCCGTTGGATGGCATATCCAGATCCTTCTTCATGTCATCCATCCATTACATGAAAAAGAAAGAAAGGGCAGATGAGAAGAAAGTAGGTTGTAAAACATGAGAGGCAGAGTCAACAGGAACCTCTTTCTTTTCCTTCGTCTATCTGTCTTTACCTCTCTATTTGTGATTGTTTAGGGCCCTTACTTCTGCATTTGTTCTATTTTGTCTTTCATTTTCACCTCCCATTTCTTATTCTTTGTTGCTTTTAGCCTGCCTCTTTTAATCTTTATCCTTTGTCTGCTCTCTTCCTGATCATTCGTTTCCATGTGTCTTCTTCTACGTAGTTTTCTCTTTTCATTTAGCTGTTACTTTCTCATCTCCATCCCTTTCATTTCTCTATTTCTTTGTGGTTGAAAGGAGTACGAGGTCTCTCAGCCCATAAATACCAATGACATGCTCTGTCAAAGCCATCAGAGACAAGAAAAATCATCACATACATCAGCCTACACTCCATCACCATCCTCCTGTCTTAGTCCATCTGTTTTTTTATTTCCATTTTTTCTTTTTCCCCCAATTTTTTTTACATCTTCTGCCTATGTCTCTACCAATTCAATCATGTGCTATTGTGCGTGCACCACTACCTAAGCAATATCTGATGACAACACATTTCAAAAAGAAAACTGCCTCAATAACAGTAGATTCATGCATTGTGTTTCATGATTCAGTCTTTTAATTCTTCGTAAAGCTTCTGGTGTTTAATGGACAAACTGTAAATCTACACAGTCTGAAAAGCTTGTGTGTATTTTCTACCAGTTTGTTCAAATCAAATCCTGGCATCTGCACTGTGAAAGGATTTGTAGATGTTGCTGTTTCTTCTTGCCGGTTTTTAGTCTAGACCGCCCAAATCGAGACCAAGTCCAGACCAAGACCAGAGTTTATTGAGACAAGACAAGAAGACTTTTAGGGGCTGAGACAAAGTCGAGATCAAGACCAAGGGATGGCGAGACTGAGTCAAGACCAAGACCAGTTCCTCACAGTACATGACACACAATAAAATGTAGAAAGAGATCATCTCGAGACAAAGACCAGTTTGAGTACTACAAAACCACTTCTTGCTCTTAGTAGCCACACACAGTAACACTTAGCCATTTCCACAGTTCATGTCACACAACATTAAAGGGTTGAATTACAGACACACGTTAATCATCGATCCCAAGGTGTTCCCCCAGGCCAGATAAGACAAGTAAACCCTCGGGCAAGTTCTGGTCTACCCTCCCAGTTGGGCTTGCTCCGAAGATCTCCAAAGGAAGGCGCCCAGGAGGCATCCTTATCAGATGCCCAAATCTCGTCAACTGGCTCGTTCCTTGTGAAGAAGCAGAGACTCTAATCCAAGACCCTTACTATCTCTAAGGAGAAAACTCATTTCAGCCACTTCCCACAGCTCATGAACATAGGTGAGGGTTGGAAAGTAGATCAACTGGTAATTTGAAAGTTTTGCCTTCCAGCTCAGCCTTCACCACAACAGTCCGGTACAACACCTGCCTTATTGCTGACGCTGCAGCCACCTGCCTGCCCATCTCATGCTCCATTTTTGATACCTAAAGATACCTAAACTGCTTCGCTTGGGACCGCAATCTACTATTTTTAAGCACAGAACTGTAAACCTCAGACTTCGAGGTCATTCGCATCACTTTACACTCTGCTACAAACTGCCCCAGTAAGTGCTGAATTTTCTGATTACGCCAACAGAACCACATCATCTGCAAAAAGGATGTTATATCAGAGATATGCTAACTTTAGCACCTCTGAGCCCAGTAATTTACTTATGGAAGCTTGCTATTGACACCCCTACCAAACTTGATAGCGTTACGTTCGCCGAACACATCAGTTGGTGCTCATCCTCAAAACGTTTCTCTCTTGTACAACTGAAATGTTAGAAAATATTCTGTTGGGACCACAGATCAAGTTGTTGTGAACTTTTTATTATTTAAGTTATTGAACTCAGTCTCCCACAATTCTGAAGAACTTCACACCTAGGTGTGTGAATTCAGCTCATGGCTTTCAACTACGACCCATGACGTCACCTTATCAACAAAACCACAGCGCAACTTTGGTTGTCTTTCGACCAGTGAAGCGGCCGATGGGTAAAGCTGTCTCCCAGTGTGGCCTGCTGGGAGCAAACACGCAGCAGTATTTTCTCTCTAAGGCAGCAACCTGAGCGCCGGCCTGAGTCCCCTGCAATTCAGCTCAGTAAGGCAGCAGATATGACGCAAAGTCTACCAGCTAAATTAACATGCTAACAGAATCAAGAAAGTAGTTTAGCACCGAGTGGCTTAATTCAGGACAGCAGAGGGAGAGACCAGGTCCTCCATATATATATATATATATATATATAAATAAACTCTTTTATTCCGACTTCGATCTCGATATTAAACAAATTGCCAGAACTGCCTAATGTACTTAATAATTAATTTATTTCTGGCTTTATTTCTGCTGGCTGTACAAATAATTGCCCTTCGGGGACAATAAAGTAACCTTGAACTTGACCTGGCCAATCCACAACTGGCCTGTCAATTAACAACTAGCACACCAAAGCGACTTTCTTCCTTTACAGTCTAATTTTACTTGGCTAAGCTCAGGCCTGTTTAGCTTTTGCTTAATGTGCATGTACTGATTTGCTCACTGACGTCTATTGTAGTGATCGTTTAACGTGGAGTTAGCCAACGCTAATTTAATGTTAGAAATGTTATGCTCCACACAGACTGTCTTTGCATGCTGACTAACTCCTTTTAACATGGACCCGTTACACAGGTCAAATACATATACTTACATTTGGCCTTAAACACGACGACACACACCCGGTTTACATGCTCTCTTTTTTCTGTGTGTTCATGCCTATTCGCTCGAGACATATGAACAAAGAAGCTCTCATAGACTGAAACGTCCCTTTGTCCTCTAGATCAAATCCTTCAACCTAATAGCTATTGATGGTTATTTTGGTTATAGATATTCATTTAATTATCAGAAATACTAATTGACATTTAATAAATTTGTCAGGTTCCCTCATAATACTGTCCGATAAGTAATGTTTCCTCACATACTTTGGTCAACTAGTTACCCCGCAATACAACACTAATGCTATTTCTTTATTCTTGTTGGTTATCTACATGGATCATTTACTGGAGAGAATGCTGATTTTTTTTTGCCTGAGACGTACAGCTTTAACCTCAGTCCTTTAGCAGGATATATGTAGCCATCAAGTGCATATTAATAAGATCCTTATACATGATTGTCTTTTTAAAACAAGTCAGTTAGAGAGACTTATCCACCAACTCAGCAAGCTAACATTAATTAGCTAGCTATCTATAGCTGGTTGTTTCATAAATGACTAATTGTGTGATTTTTAGTTCTGGGTCGGGTCTACGACGTGGCCTTCGTCATATGCTTCGCCATACATTTATACTTGTGCGTCGATGTCTGCGTCGTTCTGCAGTTACATTAGCGATATTGCATCCACTGTGTTGAATTTTTGCCGGCCGAGTAGACTAACTGCTAGTTTAGCCTTGCGCTAACTTGAATTGATGTAAAATGATATACGTGCAGCTGTTGTACATTTTTTTTAATTGCTATTGACCGAATGGATCCCATTGTGATAGTGAAATGAGTCATTTCTTTTGGGTTGTGACGCAACAAATATATTGATCCGCTGAGTTTAAGCCACTGGACATGGAGGACTTCCGTTCGGCTCTGAGGCATTGCGAGGCTTCGAAGCCGACCAATCACAGTTCTTATGGTCCGCGTCACCCCGATGTGTAGTTATATTTTTGAGGAGCATGTCATGCTACAGCGTAGGCTATCGCGTAGGCTACGCCGTGAACTCGACGTGGAAATTTAAATCAGGTTGCCAATGGAACAGTGGATAACACACATGCTTTTGATGTGGGAAACAAGGGTTTGATTGTCACTACAGCAGATCCACCATTGTGTCCCTGAGCAAGACACTTAACCCCTTGTTGGTCCAGAAACGTGCAACCTCTGACATACAGTATACAGCAATTCTAAGTCAGCTAAATAAAATTTAAAAATCAGACTTAAGGATCTCAAGCAGTACATCTGCCAATGTTACATTTCAAACTCAGGCTTAACTGAAGTTATTAAGTTAAAATAAACATCCCTGAAACAAACTGTCTTCTCAAAAGCGAAGAGTCAGTGCTCCATCCAAGCTGGACTCGCCTCCATATCCCACACCCACTATGACCCAGACGTCAAGCTACAGGATTTCTCCGTAATGAAGTCCCTCACGCTGTCAAAAATGTACACACTTATCTCCAGTTTCCACGTGGACTCACTAATGTGCAAAGTTGCAGCTTTAGATAAAGTTTCATCCACAGACAGTGCACCGAGTCAGCGAACACACACACATATGCACAGACATGAAACGGCGAGCCCTCTGATCTCTATTGCAAAGCGGCCAAACAGTTTCAGCTGTTATATCTCTTCCCATTAAGCACATTCAATTATTCATGACTCGCTAACTGACCACCATCCCTCTCTCTCCCTTTGTCTCTGTCAGGGTCTCTCTAGCTTTCTCGCTGTATGTGCAGGCTCTGAGCAGATTGTTGGTTCATGCCTGAGTTGTACTGTAAATGAAGTCAAGCAGAAACAAAGGCTACACTATGCTGTGTGTGTGTGTTTAGTAACTGAGCACTTGTTTTTTTAAAGTTTTTTCTGTGTGGACATTTCACTGCCCAGACATCAGATTTCATTTGAAGCATATTTTCAATGGCTAACTAGTCTGTTTGGCTTTTGCAGCCTTGTTTTCAGAACAAAAGCTGTAAAAAAAGCCGCCATCCACGACCTGCTCAGCAGCAAACAGACACAGTTGGAGATTAGCTGGTGAACTAAGCAGCTAAAGAGCCAAATATTTTCCTCAGAGGCTGGAGGAGACCAAACACAGAGCTAACAGAGAGAAACAGAAAGACGACTCCAAATGTGAAATGTGTAAAAAAGCAAATGTTTGCTAACAACTTGAAAAGATGATCTCCACGTTGTGTTCACTTCTTGCTGCCTTCAGGTGGCCCAAAAAAATCAGAGGTTTAATTTGTGTTTGTCAAAATACTGTTTCCAAATTTTCACGCTCTATCTCTGTCTAAAGACACATGGGGGAAAAAATAGATTATATTGGAATTTGAGAGACTCGACGCTTCAATATGCACTCGTTCCATGAGATAAATGCCTTTACAGGAATAAGCCACTGTACAATATAATTATATTTCCAGGGTTTCAAATTTGAAACCGAGCTCTGAAATAAATCCTCACTCTTTGTACAGGATGTACTTTACATGCATACAAAATTTATCAATGTGTAGGAGGGCTGAACAGTTTTTTTTTTTCATTTCCTGATTTATGTTATTTCAGTTTAATTTAACAGTAAAATGAATGTTTTAATTGGCAAATTTTACAGTCACGTTATCTGCCATCCACACACGGAGTAGTTCATACAGCCCACACACACGCATGCATCACACACTAAACAGTTAACATCGGCTGCACATACACTCACGTTATAGTCCTCATGGCCTATATAGCCAGCAGTTACACATACATGACACGCGCATGAGCACACGCACACTGACACGATGCAGCAGCCAGAAAAAAAAATAAATAAAAAAAGGGAAAGGAATAAAAACCAGGCGGCAGAGTCTCACAGGTTTCAGCGGCTCCTGCAGAGGTGATGGAGGGATGAATGTGGGGGAGGAGGAAGAGGAGGAGGGAGGATTATTGATCCTTGCTCATCCTTCTATCTCCTCCTCCGCTGCTGCTGCTGTCACCATCATCTACCTCCGAAGGAAAAAAAAACAAAACACAAGTGCTGCTCCGCGTTTCTTCTTCTTCTTGATCAGATTACGATCAATTCAATCCCTCCTTCTTTCCTCCTTCATGTATTCCTCTCCTCGTCTCACCGCTGCTGCAGGCCCAGTTCCTCTCCTCTTCTTCCTCTTTTTCTTCTTGTTGCCGAGTCAATCTCTTTCTAATTATCATTCCTCTGCGTCTGACAGCCGAGCGATCCGCTGCTGCAGCGCTGATGATCCCCCTGCCTCTGTATGTGCGTGTGAATGGACAGTGCTTTGGCTATTATCATTGGTTAAGATATTAGTTTTTTTCTCCTCCGCTATTCTGCCGTAGAAAGGAGGAGGAGGAGGAGGAGGAAGGAGGGAGGGAGGAGGTGTCGAATCGAGACAGGCTGCCGGGATAGATGGACGGATGGATGGATGGAGGAGGTGGAAACAGAAGAGTGGCGAATGGAGAGGGAGAAAGGAGGGAGGAAAAGTGTGTGTCGGTAGCAGAGAGGAAAAAAAACGTGCACCGTCACGCAGTGACAAATGTAGAAATCACACCAGCAGCGAGCGCTGGTTTACCACACAATTAGGAACATCACTCACATACGAGGATGTTAGAAGCTGCATGAAGGCCAACTGTTGGTAAACATTTTAGGAATAATAATATGGAGATATTATTATTAGTTTCCACAAGTCATGACGCTGTGTTTGATCATGCTGATTAAAACATAAAGGACTTAATACTACAGAATAAGTGCTACAGAAAAAAAGAGATTACAGGATATTCTATGATGTTGTACTGCACCGACCCCACTAACTGTATCCAGGTGCACAACCATGACTTAAACTTGGCAGGATTAACCTCTTACTGGGCACCTGGACAAAAACAATTGTGGTAAATCTATTGAGGCTACAACAAATGATTATGTTCATTAATCGATTAATCAGTTACAGGTGGGGGAAGTGATTCTGGAGAAATTCAACACCATGACAAATGCCATGATACAGAGCAAATGACACAGCACGTAATGTTGTGGGTTAGCATAGAGGTGCTGTGGCGAAGCTAACGTGCAGAGAGGACGAGTGCGTGTGGATTTCTTACAAGCCTGGACCAGGTGAAGCAACACTGAACACAAGCGCAGGTGTCCTTAACGCAAACTGAGAGCGTTTAACCCCAACGGTACCGCTAACCCACGCACATGCAAAGAACTGAATAGAAGTACATCGTAACAGGTAGCATTAATCGTCAGAACACCGGCTTGCGGTTCATCTGCTGCCATGAAAACTGAAAAGGTTGGNCCCCCACACACACACACACACACAATCCCAGCTAAAAGCTGCGATTTCTGTCAGCCATCAGGCGACGGACGATCGGCCCAATCCTACTGTACCACATCCAGCTCAGTCTGCGTCACAATTCTTAATATATCACATTAAATCTAAAATTTAATGTAAAAATATTTTGTTATAAATTTTTTTAAACGCCCAGAAAGTGATATCAGTGCCCAGTGATGGTCAGGCTATAAATTTGGTAACAGCACTGACATGTTCATAAAGGGGACATACTGACTCCTGACATCTAACAACCAAAAATGTCCCCAGAAACC
The DNA here is from genome assembly GCA_029875015.1 of Lepomis gibbosus. Taxonomy (NCBI): domain Eukaryota; kingdom Metazoa; phylum Chordata; class Actinopteri; order Centrarchiformes; family Centrarchidae; genus Lepomis; species Lepomis gibbosus. The sequence continues at coordinate 1,764 of JAPMOB010206044.1, read as the reverse complement.
ATAAAGACCCACTTAGTAATCCATCCCTGATCTTTACATTTACATTCATTCATTTAGCTTTTTTCCAAAGTGACTTCCAATTGCTATTTAGGTCGCACGCAAGTGTCTTGCTCAGTGACACATTGGGGGATTGAACACAGGTCGCTCACTACAAAAGGCATGCGTGTCATCCACTGCGCCATCACCACCCAACCATGGTGGTAGAATATATTGTTAACAAATCATAGGAAATCCAACCAATGTCTAAAAGGCTGTACACAGTATATAGTGATTAAATCATAACATTTCTAGATGGAAGCCGCCAACAATTAATACTACTTTTATTTATTTACTTATTTTAATTTTTATTTAACCTTTATTTGACCAGGGGGGAAAAACATTGAGATTAAGCATTCGTTTCAAGAGCGCCTTGGCCAAGAAAAGGAGCAGGACAGCAAGGCTAACAGTACAAACATAAAACAACAGTACAAACTATAATACAGATTTTCCAAAGTTTCCAGGGTCTCAGTTGTGAGTGTTTGCTGCTTTTCTTGGTCTTTTTTTGACAATAAACTGAATGTTTTTTTGGATTTTCGACTGTCGGACAAAACAAAACATCTAAGGGTTCGGTGTGGAAGTTTTAGTGGCACCTAGTGGTGAGGGTTGCGAATTGCAACCAGCAGCCCGCGGTGCATTCACGTGCTCCTCGGTAGGTCCCGTTTCCTGAGATATGAAGTCGTTCTTCCGACTTCAGTGTTCATGTGCTCTTAAGTCAGAATGTGGAATCAACATGGACGCTGATCCAAAGATAAGCTGGATTAACATCATCAGAGCAACACACAGACATTTAGTTCACTCTGCATGGACAGCAGACTAACCTTTATAATCAGATTGCATATATATATATATATATATATATACACACACTAAACCAGAAGTTTTCTTTTGGAAATCTAACCAGAATTTGCATTTTTATTATGCAAAAAGGGTCCCCAGGGTATAAATAAGTGACGCCAAGGGGACAAAGCGTCCATATGTGACCAGTTGTGAGTGAGAACCTGTTGGTCCAAGGGGCTTCAGTCATTTAGATTCCTGACTGAAGACCGGCTACATGAGGGTCAGGCTACACTAGAAAAAAAGGTGATGCTGGACATTTGACCACACTGGACAGCAAAAGTGTTTGTAGTTGATTTGAATTTTCACACTCGAAGGTGCGGGGACAAGCTCGCCGCCATGCAGAGAGACTGGGGGCGTGATATTGTTTGAATATGGAGACAACGGCGCACAGTTTCAAACAGTTTCTGCTGGACGTCGTTCATAGTTTGGACTCACTTGCTCACATGAAGAGTGACAGAATGAAAGAGACCTGAGAGAAGCTGTTTGATGCTCTGTATGAAATGACACCACGCATGGCTTAGATAATAGGAGGCACGTGAAACATGAACTACCTGTGCAGCATTATGGGGACAGCATTGGTTGCTGCAGCATTTTAAAGCATAACACAGGAATTAAAGCCTGATAACTTTTGGCTTAGGGTGAAATTCGTTATTGGATGTTCATATTTATTCAGATATTCTAGAAAAGCAAAGGCTAAAAGTCTAAGCAGATTAATATGGGAGGATATTCAGGTAGGAAATCTCAGTCCAGGAGGCTGAACGTCGTTCTGTACGAAATGACATCATACATTATATCCTAGATTAGACGTCATCCAGACTAAGGATGCACCAATCAAACTTATTTCCTCCTGCTATCAGGTCCTATACCTGAACTCACAGAGCACTGAGC